>APFE030667065.1:121836-141470 GCA_000404065.3 Pinus taeda | reverse complement strand
CCCCCCCCCCCCTGGAAGACATTCCAACTAAAAATAGGACTGGGGAAGTTTTAGAATCATAAGAGGATGAGGTATATCTCTCTCTCCCACAATTCTCAAAACCCCCCTGGGTTCTTCTCTAGCTCCATAGAATTTGAGGGTGAGGTCGAAAAAGAAGTTGGTCAAGGGAGAGTTGGTAAAAAAGTGGGATGAAGAACCAACAAAGAAATTTGAAATGATCATTACAGAAATTTTGAGGTCTAAAATTAGCCTCCTGAGGAATATTATAAAATAATAGTGGAAATAATAAAATAATATTAGATTACATCATCAAGTTTTAGAGGGAAAAAAGAACAAAGAAAAACTATTTTTTCAACTTATCTCCCTACGGTTTTACTCAAATTTTGAGTGGGAGGTCTCATTGGATGCATAATTTAATTACTCATCCAAGGAGTACCAATGTTACATACTTTCTATGGACCCTGCTACACGAAAAATGATAAATACACATTTTTCATGTATTTCTCATTTTTGTGTAGCAGGGTCCATTGAAAGTATGTAACATGGATACTCCTTGGATGAGGAATTAAATTCTGCAATGAACGAGTGATCCGGTTCAAAACTTGAGTAAAATCCTAGGGAAATAACTTGGGAATACGAGTTGAAATTTTTATTTATTTATTTATTTTAAATCCTTTTACTTTTCACTCCAAAAATGGTGAATCATCCCCCGTGGTTGATCATCATCTTTAATATTATTAGTATTTATAAATTTTATATTGGTTGTACATTTTTGTTTTGATTCCCATTTTTTTACCTCAAAATTTCTCTAATGGAAGCAAATAAGGATAAAGAGATGGATTTCCAACCCACTATTGATGGTACTCTTATCAAAGGCCAAATGAAAGTGAGGAATAAAAATGGAGTGGCCCCCTCTTGGGGGAGCATCAAAGGCCATTAGTAAACAATGAAATTAGTCTCCTAGAATTGTAGGGGGATGGGAAGTGACAAAAGAATTTCAAAAGTCAAAATTATGGTAAATGTAAAAATCCCCAAATCCTCCTGTAGGAGACAAAAATGGGTGAAAAAGGCACCCTTAATATATACAACAATATTTGGCAAGAGTGTGGTGCATTGGGAGTAGTTATTAGAGGGGATTCTAGAGGAATTCACATTATCCAATACCCTACTTTGTTTTAGCTGCTTCAGGAGGAAAATTCCTTTCAATGGGTTGTTGTCTAAGGTCTCCTTCATCTTCCCTCTAAAAATATCCACAAGGTTATTAATGTGCATATGTCACTTACTTATCAAAATAAATTTCTTTGCTCGTCATCTATTTTTGATTTGAGTAAATATAAATTTGGGAAAAGTAGCATATTTTAGGGAGATTCCAATACAACCATTCATCCACGGGAGAAGAAAGGTGGAAGTCCAGTAAGGGATTCCTTAAAGGAAAGGATGGATGACTTCAACTCCCATTTGGACGTAATTTATATAAAATCTAGGAAGTTTAAATTCACTTGGAGCAATAAAAGAGTGGGGCTTGGCCATATTTCAATAAGATTGGAAAATTTTTGGTTAGGAGTGATTTTTTTGGAATACATATTCCCCTTCTCTTTGTTGATGTCTTTTCTTGTTAAGGTGGTAATCCTATTTTCATTCACTCAAATATTCAAAATAACTCAAATCACATAAATATCATCATTCAACACATTCATTTGTGAGTGGAACAAATGGTTTAAAGGAGGAAAAATAATAATATCAAAAATACATATGATATGATGATTCATTCCATGGTACATATCAATTCATACATTATGAGGAAAATATTTTTTAATCAAATCAATAGAAAAAAGTAGAGAAATGGTCTAGATATTAAGATAACTCTAAAATAATTTCATGTATTCAAAAATCATAGAGTCAAAAGAGACCATTCATGGGATTTCATTACTAACTTAATTGTCTTGAAACCACAAATGACATGTGCTCCTAAAAATGGCTCTTTTCGAGATTCAAAGAATAATTTTATAGACTTTGAGTTATGGATAAAATTAAGTGCCTAAATCACTTTACAAATGTCAAAATATTGATACTTAAGTGTAAAAGTAAAGGCATTTGTCCATAAGGGATTGCGATTGGGCTCCCTTGGACCAAAAAATATGAGGCTAAGTAGAATAAAAAGAGGAACTATTGTTAAGGTTCAACTTTACAAATATATAAGACAATTCATAAGGTTGGATAATCAGAGACTAGGGAGAAATAAAGGGAATTTATCCAAAACAAGATAAAGGACACTCACAAAATTACTAAAGGACAACTGATGGAATGAATCCTCTCTTTCCTTGTAAAGCTATTGTTGGAGTATAAATTGGATTTCAAATGTTTGTTGCTTCAATCGATGACGTAATTATTTAGGATTAACAATTTTGTTTAAATATTTTCTAAGTCAATATTCAATGTACTCCTTTATCTATGGGATAACTATGTCTTGTTTTATTCTTAGAACAAATATATCCTCCTCTATATCATTTCCATATAACCATAGTTTCTCAATACTTTCTAGTTGGTCTTCATTGTCATCGATAAATGTAACCAACCACTTCTTGATCTCATCTTTCAGAAAATCTATCAAGTTGTTGAAATCACTTGCCCATGATGATTTTATAATATTCAACTCTTCTTGCGACATGTCTTTTGGAATCATCATAGAAACGCTAATCATTTTGGGTCCTTTCAATTCATTGAAAACTTTTATAGCCTTGAAGAAATTATTACTCCTATGGTCATCAATGTTTGAACATTCAAAAATAACATATTTTAGCATTTTAATCCTTGCTTACCATCCTAACTTGATTTCATGGATTATCCTTCCTGATGGAAGGCCTTGTTGGTTCTTCTAGAGATCACCAAAAATGTTATTTTATTAGTTAAAATCATTAAATAATTTTCAACAAATCACTAATCATGCTCCAAATATTTCTTCAAATATTCAGAAAATAAAGTAATTCTCTAAGGAAAATTTATTAAATGTAAAGAAGTTTCACATGCTTCCCCAATTATTCCTAGTCACTAATTAATATTTACTATGACATGGGATTGTTAAAATTCTAAATACTAGCATAGATTTATTTTATTATGGTAATTAGTTTTATTCCCAACAATTTATTTGTTTAGCAAAATATATTCTGAATCATTGAAAAATAAAATAATTTGTATTTTTAACATCTAGAAATAGATATGCAAAGGAATTTAAATCAGAGAGATCAATCACAGCCTACAAAAATAATTGACCCATAACAATTCTTCGTCATATATTAATATGGAAAATTTGGGTTTTCAACCCATAGAAATACAAATAAAAATACAATGACTAGAACATGTAACTTGGCCCTCACAAGATGAATTTAGCCCAAGGAATTTGGCCTCCTAGAAATAGACCTCATAAGTAATTCGACTTGAAGGAAATCAACCCCATTGATCACCAGAAAATCAACCTCCATTCTTGGAAATTTGGCCTCCCTAGCAATTGTGCCTCACTTTAGTAACTCGACCCTACAATCTCCACGACTTGGCCTCCTAGATTCACCCTCAAATTATCCTTTACTTCTCCTCCTATGTTCTTTAGTCTACCGAGCCACCCACACTAAAGAAAATAAATCACTCAAGTTATTGTATGTATTCACCTATTCGCTAGGTTTCTTTTAGAATCTCCATTAAGCCCAAATCCCTAACCCTAATCTCCCTTCTAGAATATCTTGGAGATCAATGGTTGAGATTATTATTTCTAACTCACTTAAATAGTTAAATTATTTATCCTTAGAAAATGACTTAATAGTCCACAATAATTAAATGATTTTAATTATCGTACTTTTCCTAAGTTATACTTAGGAAAAGAAGACATAAATCACTTTTCCACCAATCAAGCACCTAAAGAGGCAATAAATCATCTTCCATATGCCAAGACACCATGCCTATGCAAAATACCTTCCGAAGTTTCCACAAGATTCAACACTCCCCCCTAACAAAGAAGGGATTCTCCACCACCCCAAGCTTATCTCGGTACTTCACAGACTTCCCTTTCGCTAGAGGCCTAGTGAGAATATATGTCACCTTCTCCTATGTATAAATGTACTATAGTCTCAAAACACCTCTTTGGACCCTGTCTCACATGAAGTGATATATGATCTCGATGTGCTTGGACTGATCATGAAACACAAGATTATTAGAGAGCTTGATGGAACTATGATTAACACAGGGAACCATTGTTGGCCACATTTGCAAATCAAATAGTCGTGCAAGCATCTTGCGAGGTTATATTTCCTCACTGTTGACTATATTTGCTACCATGTACTTTGCCTCTACTAAACTAAGTTCCACTAATTGTTGCTTCCTCTTGTAAGATGAGATCATAAGTGATCCCAAGTTGAAGCAACATCTAGATCTGGATTGTCTATCCACAACAATCCTTACCCAATCAAAGTTTGTGTATCCCTTCAACTCCACTCCTTCAACTCTAACATATCGCATTCCAAATTCTATTGTACCTTGCAGGTATCTCTTCACATGTTTTGCTTCCAGCCAATGAACCTGTCTCAACTCCACCATGAACTGGATGAGTATGTTCATAGCAAAACATATATCTGGTGTAGTTTTGACCATATACATCAAGGAACCTATTAGTTGCCTGTATAGTGTGTGATCCACCAACTTTCTTCATAAACACTTAGATGATTCAATTTAGTGATCACCAATGTAGAAATAGGCCTGAAATACTCCATCATGAATCTCCTCAAGGTCTCAACTGCATACTTTCCATGTCAAAGGAAAATCTCTCCTGGATGTTGCCATACCTCCAATTCCAAAACGTAATGCATCAAGCTAGTGTCCTTCATCTTTAACTCTGAAGCAAGATCCTTCTTGTACATCTGTATGAGTTTCTCTAATCCTGTTAAGAATATATTTTCCACATAAATTACCAAGATTAGTGACTCTCCCTCAACGAGTAAATAATATACCCCAAGCAAGTAAATAATACAAGTTGGGATCAACCTCACTTTTGGTGAAGCCTAAACCTAAAAGATAACCATCGGACCTTGCATACCATATGCATGGATCTTGCTTCAACCCATAAATGGATTTATATAACATGCATACATGAGAATATCTCCCATGAACCTCAAATCCCTAAGGCTTCTCAATATACACCTCCTCCTCAATCACCTTGTTGAGGAAAGAAATATTCACATCCATCAAATATATTCTCCACCCCATCTCTGAAGCGATGGAAATAAATACTCTAATGGATTCATATATGGTGACAGATGTAAATGTCTGCTCATAATCCACTCCCTCTCTCTAGGAGTACCCTCTTTCAACAAACCTCACTTTGTACTTCTTGATACTACCATAAAATGCATGTTTGATCTTATAGATCTATCAAGAAGTGACTACAAACTTTTATTTCGTCCTTGGCACTATGTATCATACATAATTCATCATGATGGATTTATACTACTCCACCATGGAATCCCTCCACACATGCTCATCTACAACGTCCTCAAAAGTGGAAAGTTCAAACTTGTTGATACTTTCAGAGAAAACAAATAATTGGAAAATCTAGTTGGTAATCTTCTTTTCCTGAAAGTGTTGTTAGGAACCTCTAAATTCTCCTCAAAATATCTACTTGGTCGATGTTGGCCTCCTCCTGGAAGACCTCAAAGGAATATCTAGCTCATCCTTTAGATACATAGACTATGTCCCTACTATTTGTGTTGTTGGTCCTTGTTCAACCTCAGGAGCTTCTCACTCACAATATGCTACCGCTGCAGAATATTTCTCATGAGATATCCTAAGGGTATTTCCCTCATCAAATTTGAAATCTCAAATCAATATCACTTTCCTCTGTCCTAGAATGTATACTCGGTAGACCTTTCAGACCTCACTATAGCCCAAAAATACACCCCTTTTTTACGAGGGCTCTAGCTTAGTCCTCTTCTCCATGGGAATGTAGACATAAACAAGAATACCAAAGATGTGAAAATATCTCACATTTGGTTTCACTCTTGTAAACAAATAATTAGGAGTCACTTCCTCCAATATCTGACAAGGATTCCTGTTATGCACATACACAATTGTATTGCAAGCCTCCACCCATACAAACATAAGCAATTCCTGAACATAAATCGTTGCCCCCGCTGCCTCCATTATGGCCCCATTCTTCCTCTCGACAACCCCATTTTGTTGAGGCTTGTAAGGTACTATGAGCTTCTTATTAACATGATCCATAATCTACCATGGATATTCTATTAGATAGTTTGTCACAACATATCCAATAAAACTATTTTTAAAAATATGAAATCCACACTATTAGGGTTTTATTTCTCTTTAGATTTCTAGATCTATAGATTATTGTTAATTGCATATGCATGAAAATTAAAATTATGCATAAAATATAGAAAAATTCAATAAAAACTCACAAACCACGATTGACACAAGATATGACCCGAGAAACCCTTTCGAGAGAAAACCCAGCTGGAAGCTGAGGTCACTTTGCTCTTTTTCTCTTAATAGAAAATAGTTGAGTATAAAGAAGTATGGTCTATGGTCCATGGGCTATTATAGTGCACAAAACCTATCTGTATGTTTCATATCCTCTCCCTTTTGGCTATTTTTTCTCATCTATGGAACAAATTCACTCGAAATAATGAAGCCCCTTTTCCTCCTAGTGGCCTGGTTATAACACAGTCTGATAGCCTACGAGTGGTTAGGTTTAACTACCTAAAATATTAACCAGAGATACAATATGGATTATTATAGGGTCTTATTCATGATAATAATGTGGCTATCCTATTTTCCATGAATAATGGGGGCTGACGTGGCATCCTCTTGAATTATGGTGGTGAAAATAAGAAGGTCAACTTCTAAGTGGCATAACTTTTGCATACAAACTCTGATAGACACAATTCTTGCACCGTTGGAAAGGTTTGTGTGTGTAGAATATAAAAAAATGGTGAAATGCCAAGGAAACAAAGTTTTACCCCCCAAAAAATGTCATTTGATGCCTCAAAATGCTCATGGAATGTTTTAGACCCCAATTTGCCAAATTGTGTCCCACCAATAAAAACGGTCTTGTGAGTTGATTCCTCAACTTTTTCCACTATGGAAGCATTAATATGGATGAAAAACATTATAATGATTCAATATACATCACACCTCCCCATTTTAGGAGGATTTGGGTGCTCAAAATCTTCTATTGAATGAGGTGAGGAAAATGTTCCTCCACCTTCTCTTGGGTGTACCATTTAGCTTTTCTTGGAAGATGTCCTTTCAACTCAATCTTCTAAAGGTCATGTTACCCCTGTCTTATAGTTCTTGACCTATTCTACAAAAATGTATCTTCTTGAAACTTTTCTTAAGCATTTGTTTCCAAATCCTCCACAGAAGGTAGGACCTATTCCTCTTCCTGATCTAACATGGAAGGTTCATAGGGTTTTATATTCTCGACATTCACAATTGAGTAAATGTGCATGCATGGTGGTAGAATAAGTTGATAACATTATCACCCACCTTTTCTAGTATCTCGAAGAGACCATACCACAAAGCCTTGATTTTTTTACCAGGACCCTATAGCCTCTCGTTCAAATGTATCCATATTTTATCTCCCACTTTGAACAATTTCTCTGTTCTATGTTGATCATGCCTAACCTTATATTTTTCCCATGAATTTTGCAGTGTCCCTTATACCTGTGTATAGATCTACCTAATATTCTCTACAATTTTTTCAACCCTCAAGGCATCCCCTGTATGATCCTCCCTCACTCCTCCTTATTGTGCATATGCAATATCCAAAAGTGTAGGCAAAAAATATCCAAAACAAGTTTCAAATGAGAACTTACCAATAAAAGTGTGGACTTCTCTATTATAATAATTTCATATGTGTTGTAACATGCATCTTTCCATAACATTTATTTTTCATTCAAAAAAAAAAAAAAAAAAAAACTTTTGAAAATACTTTAAAAAGAGATCAAGCGAAAGGAAGAAGCAATAATGATATATCGGAGGCCAAGGGTTATATGGGCACACATGTATATATGTATATCAAAAAACATAACTCTATCGGAAATCAAAAATGCAAAGGAAATTAAGAGATAACATCATTTTCAAAGAAAGCAAGTGTAAAAATATTACCGGACCCGAAATACTATATGCTATGTTTAAAAGTTCGGCAGGTCCGCGTTATGGATGGCGGCACCATAGATAAATGCCAATTGCGATTAGCGATTGGATCCAGACGTGAAAATTTATATGGCATATTTTATAACAACAGCGGGTCTGAAATAATATGAACCGCTTATATTATATGCATATGTCCCCGCCGATCACGATATGCGATAAGGGCTGGACCCTAACGTATATATATCATATTTTAAAGTCCGGCGGGTCCGCCCTTTATACATATATGTTGATAAACGTCGATTGTGACTTATATGATCGGACCCGATATTTGATGTATTATATTTGATAATCCCTCACGTCCATTATATTATGGGTCGTAAATATTTTATCTGATATTCGTATATATTGCATTGACGCAGTTTTATATGAAGTTTTATTATAATGGATTATAATAGAAGGGTCGGACTTGAAAGCATATATTTGTTATATTTCAAAGCTTAGTGGGTCCGATTGTGGGTTGTATCCGATAGTAATATATGTTGTGTTATATAAAACTTTACAAACCATCCGATCTGAAAAGCGTAGATCAACAATGGAGATGGATTGGCAGGAAGGATGCCTTGGGAATTGTGCTAAGCCTGTATTGAAATGGAAAAACATATTTTATCATATATTTTCATTATAAACACATAATTCCAGTATTTTCATAGTTATTACAGTCGGGTGCATAAGTTAAGTTTTACATGGGTTTTTGGGCCGATTGCAATTTGCGATAGAAGTCAACAAAGTGCTAAACAGGTAGATTTGACAGCTATAAAGCAAGATCTAATATTTTTGAGTTCCACATTAATGAAAAACATTAATTTCACTTTGTAATGTGGAAAATCAGGAATTAGAGCCGAGGTTGAAAAGGAGGATAGATCTGATATGTATTTCTTGGCATTTTGGCTAATCAGAATGCCCAAGATTATACAAACTAAACACATTGCATTAAAGCTAATGGGAACTAAGCATCATTAGAGTGTTTACAGAGGAATTCGGCAGCGAGCCAACAGAACAAACCAACAGTTACTATCCCCTTCTAAATTCAATTTTGTTTTTTTTATTTCTTGTTCTTCGAGATGTTTTTATCCTCTGTAAATTTTGTAGCAGTTTTATTTCATATAGTTAGAAAGCAGTTAGATAGGTTTCAGAAATCAATAATTGTTCCACAATGTATAAAAAGTGAAAAATTTACTAAGAAAGGGAATTTTGGGGAACCATGCTACTATATTCCTGATAACATCATTGATTAATGAAATAACCAGAAGTTTCTAGGAGTTGTTACATATAATTTTGTAAGTTTCACTATCATGTGTCATGCAATATTTTCTTCTTTTTAAGTGTACTAATGAATTTGTATGGTAAATCCCTTAAAAAGCGCTCCTATACTTAAATTCCTATCTTCCTTTCCAAGTTATAGATAGTAGTTTCTGTGAAAGACCAACATATTGTCTATGATTTATTTCTTGTGATCATAATTCCTCTAAGTTACAGATAATAGTTCCTGTGAGAGATCAGCATATTATTTTTAACTTCCCCTTCAAAGTTTCCTCATTCATCATTTATATTTAGCAACAAATGGCATTCTGAGATGTTCTGGTCATACATGTATTAAAGAGTCTAAGGCCAAGTTTTCCAAGTCCTTCATTTTAGAACACAATAAACAATAAGTGACAGTAAATAATATTTATTAATGTCTTAAGCATAATTTCCCTACAACCAAGAAATTGGTTTCTTAAGGAACAACATAAATTGGCGCCGCTATCGAGGAGAGAAGACAAGAAGGGCTTTCCCTGGGTTTCAATATTTTCCTCTGGTTGTTCAGTGAGGAGGAAATATTTGTTTGTTTGAATCAAAGAAATAATTTTGGCTTCAGGAAGGCCCCATACAAGATTGGACACTTCACAACAGAAATTTCAAGTTCTTTTAGATCCTGAAAAGCTATTTTCTAAGAGGGTTAAAAGGTCTACGATTCTAATTACACCAATTCCTACGCATCAGGTAGTAATTCACTTGAACATTCATCTAGTAAAGAATCATCTTTTTCATCACCTTCATTTCAGGAACCTAGCTGCCAAGAACAATCTTTTGAGTCTGTTACTTTTTATTTACTTGCTATAATTATTCAACCTCAACCAATAACCACATTACCTCCTTTGCACAGTCCATTTACCTCTCAATCAAGTTCCACATCTATAGGTAATCAAAGTTCAATAAACAAGGCAGGCCCTGTGTTCCTAGCCAATAGGTATGCATCTCTTCAACTACCACAACCTTACAATCAAATGCCAAAGTATTACCTCAAAATTCTTCCTCGTTCAGGAGAAGATGCACAAACAACAGAGAATCATGTAGTAGTATTTTGTGATTTTGCAAAAAGCCTAAATGTTGAACATTTAGATGTTGTTCTAAGACTTTTTGGTTTAGTCCCTGGATGGAGAAGTAAGGAAATGGTTCAAAGGACTTTCCAATAATACTATTATGTCCTGGGAAGAGATGGAACATGTGTTTATTCTGAGATGGGGAGAAAAAAGAGACCATGGATATTCATTAACAGAATTTAATTCTATAAATAAGAAGTCTGATGAAACTGTGGCTGAATTTGTCAGAAGATTCAACAAATTGTACAATAGTCTCCTAGTAGAGATTAAGCCTCCTCCTGCGGGTGTGAAAATAACTTTTGCAGGGGCTTTTGAATCAAATTTTGGATTTACATTAAGGGAAAGAAGAGCTCTAACCCTTCATCAAATCCAAACAGATGCTCGAGATATAGAAGTGAATCTAGTGGCTATAGGAAAAGCACCAGAAACACATATTTCCCAAGACAAGGGAAAGGTAAAGATAGAGTCCTCTCAAAGTCAATAATTGGAGGATATGTGTAATATAATTAAAACCATGTCAGATAAGTTAAATAGATTAGCATTAGAAAATAAGAACTCTCAGAGAGAAACGCGATTTAATAAGAACTTTAATCGCCAATTTAGAAGGTAACCTTTGCAAATTTTGCAAAAGGAAAGAAAAGACCAAAATCAAATTCAAGCACCATTGTACATAGAAGCAAATCTTGGTGAACAACAGTTTGACGATCAAATTTCTACATTATATGTAGTTGATGAAGATGAACTCAGCATTGAAGGAGAAGAATATGTGTATGATGAAGCAAATGCTATTCATATGAAAATGAAATTGATGAATATTGGAAACAATTTTATGATTTTATGCAGGTTGAACTACATAAAAAATATGACCTAAGATCTAGGAAAAGATCAAGAAATCAAGAAAATGAAGGTGAGCAACAAATTTCAACTTCCTCATCAAAGGTGACTCCACAAGAATCTCAGCCTGAAAAATAAGTAAATAAAGGAAGGCAGCAGCAAAATACGAATGCCAAGACACAGATGCTTCGAGGTGAGTCTTCTCAAGACCAAATTGGAAAAATTCATTTGGAGAAGCTTGTTTCAATTCCTCAAACAATTCCAGTCATGAAGAAAGGTGAATATGAGAATGAAAATATTGCTAAACAGGGTCACTTGTTTAGTCTTACCAAGGAGCTGAAAAAGGTAAGAATACAAGTTCCCCTTACAAAATTAGCAAAAACACCTACTTATCAAAAGGAGATTGTTGAGTTTATTAATTTAAAGGAAAGTGAGAGTGACTGTAAATCTGCAGGAAGATAAACCAGTAGTGGTTTTTTGCCCACATGTAGAGGAAGTAGATTCTTTAATACCTCCTTTTTATATTTCCCTATTGGTTCATGATTTCCTCCTACATAATTGTATGTTTGATTCAGGAGCTTCACACAATCTTATGCCTCTGTCAGTTATGAAGCAATTAAATCTACAAGTGACCAAACCTTACAGAGATTTGTATTCTTTTGATTCAAACAAGGTCAAGTGTCTGGGGGTTATTAAAGATTTGGCAGTGTCACTAGCCCAAATTCCATCTAGAAGCTTGGTCATAGATGTTGTAGTAGCAAATATTCCTGCTAGATTTGGAATGCTTCTAGCTAGGTCCTGGGGGGGCTAAATTGAGAGGTGTTTTGAAGTTAGATTTTACATATGCTGTTATACTTGTTTTTGGTGGGGAGGAGAGGAGATTGTACAAAGAAAATAGGTTTGTAAAAACAATTACAAAAAATGGAGCAAGCAACTCACCCGTATATAGTCAAGAGAAGTATGATTGCGCTTGTTTCACACTGCATGCTAATGCAGAGCTAGCTGAAGACAATCAGAAGTAGCTTGCTTCAGCCAATGTAATTACAGAGCTACAAATAGAAGAAATGTGAAAAAATTTCTTTAACGGAGCTTATTCAAAAAAAGGAACAGGTGTTGGTTTTCTTCTAATTGCACCTGGAGGTAATTTGTTTCCTTTTTCTTTCAAATTAGAGTTTGAGGCAACTAACAACGTGGCAAAATATGAGTCCTTGATTATTTCTCTACAAACAACCAAACAGATGGGAGTCAAGTCAATTTCTGATTTTGGAGATTCGGAGCTAATTATTAAGAAGATAAAAGATCACTACCAAACAAAGCATCCTATACTCCAGGCATACAGAAATGAGGTATGGGATTTGATTGAAAATTTATTTGAAGCTTTTAAAATTAAATTCATTCCAAGGAATGAAAATAGATTGGGAGATTCATTGGATGTGGCTGCTAGCACTTTCAATCCTCCTATTAATCCAAGATTAAGATATGAGGTAGAAATGAGACACAGACCTTATGTTCCTGATAATGTTAATAGCTGGCAAGTTTTTGAAGATGACCAGCAGATTAAGGCTTTTTTGACTATGGTTGAAGAATTTCAGGGTATAGAAATTGATCAGGAAGAAAAAGAGACGGCAAGAATTGCAGGAGCTAGTGGTTTTAAAGATTCAATAGCAAATTACAAGATCTTTCAATTAAAAGACAATTTTCTGCCAAAGGGACTTATTCATCTTGAAAGGCTTTTTAATTCAAATGATGTGGTTGTGGACTCAAGGAAAATCTCACAGGATGAACATATTCAATATCACAACATTGGCACTCAGGAGAATCCCAGGTTAGTCAAATTATATGCTATAGTTCCACCTAAATTTCAAGAAATATATATTAAACTTTTCAAGAATTATGTTGAAGTCTTTGCATGGTCCTATGAAGATCTCAAAACTTATGATGTAAATATTATTCAGCATAAAATTCCTTTGAAGGAGGGGGTTAAACCTTACAAATAGAATCTTAGGCATATAAATCCTTTGCTTCTACCATCAATTGAAAAGGAGGTCAAGAAGTTGCTTGATGCTAAAATCATAGTCCCACTCAAATATTTTGATTGGGTGGCTAATCTGGTGCCTGTGAGAAAGAAAAATGGAGAAATAAGGTTGTGTGTTGACTTCAGAAATCTAAATAGAGATTCTCTGAAAGATAATTATCCTTTGCCTAAAATGGAGAATGTGCTACAAAGGGTAATAGGATCTTTTAGAATGTCAATGCTATATGGATTTTCTGGTTATAACCAGGTGATTGTGGACAAGGAGGATCAGAAGAAAACAGTGTTCACAGCTCCCTAGGGAACATTTATGTATGCCAGAATGCCTTTCGGATTGATGAATGCAGGAGCTACATTTCAAAGGGCTATGGACATCACTTTTGTTGGAGATAAGTTTGTAGTAATATATTTGGATGATATTACTGTTTTTTCTAAGTCTACTGAAGAACATTTAGATCATTTGAAAATAACTTTTGATAAATGTAGAAGATTTGGACTTTCTTTAAATCCCAAGAAATTCATTTTTGCTCTAGAAGAAGGAAAACTATTGGGTCACATTGTTTCCAGAGAAGGAGTGAAGATAGATCCATCTAGAGTACAAGTTGTGCAGAAAATACCATTGCCCAGAAGTAAAAAGGGTATTCAAAAGTTTCTAGGAAAGATAAACTTCCTGAGAAGATTCGTATCCAGTTATGCAGAAATCTTGAAAGAAATCACAAATATGCTAAAGAAGGAGAATGAAGTGCGTTGGACCAAGGAAGCGAGAGAATCATTTTCTAGAATTAAAGAGGCATTGCACGTAGCTCCAGTCTTAATCAGCCTTGATTATCACAAGCCTTTCCAAATTTTTTCATTTGCCTCATCAAGTTTGATAGTTGTTGTCTTACTACAGAAGAATGATGAAGGGAGAGAGCAGCTAGTTGCATTCTTCAGTAAGATTCTTAGAAATTCTGAGCTGAAATATAATATTCTCGAGAAGCAGGTGTATGCCTTGGTAAAAGCCCTGAAACTTTTATAACTTATGTGCTGCAGTTCCAAGTCATCGCTTATGTGCCTAATACTACAGTGAAAGATATATTATTAAAGGGAGATGTAGAAGGCAGAAAAGGAAAGTGGATTGCTAAGATCCAAGAGTATGATTTGGATATAAAACCCACAAAGCTGATAAAAGGACAAGGATTAGCGAAAATGTTAACAGAATCAAACTTCCAGGCATTGGGAATTAACTTGTTGGCACCTATAGATGAAAAAGTAGCTGAAGGAAATGAAGGAGAGCAAGACCCACGAATGAAGATCAGGTATAAATTTTATGTTCAAAATGGTATAAACA
Source organism: Pinus taeda (assembly GCA_000404065.3). Taxonomy (NCBI): domain Eukaryota; kingdom Viridiplantae; phylum Streptophyta; class Pinopsida; order Pinales; family Pinaceae; genus Pinus; species Pinus taeda. Next base: position 126,697 of record APFE030667065.1, on the reverse strand, counting down.
TATAATTCATTGTTTGTGCTTTCTTTCTTGTCCTCAATCTTTAGACATAACAAAGTATAGGGTACTAAAGATCAAGGCACAGCCATATGCGATTGTAGAAGGTAGATTGCACTGGAAGGATCCTGCTAGAATTCTATTGCTATGTTTAACAGAAGATGAATTTACAGAAACAATCAAAGATTATCATGAGGGATTTTATGGAGGACATTATAGCTGGAAAGTAACTGCACACAAGATCCTTCAAGCTAGACTTTATTGGCCTACTTTATTTGGTGATACCTATAAGTTTGTTAGAAGTTGTCAAAAATGTCAGCTTTTTGCTGAGAAGAAGAGATTAGATCCTTTACCTCTAATTCCAGTCTTCATAGAGGAGCCATTTAGACAATGGGAATTGGACTTTGTTTGAGAAATAAATCCACCTTCAAGCAGACAACACAGATGGGTTCTCACAGCAACAGATTACTTCCCCAAATGGGTAGAGGCAATTCCTACTAAGAGAGTAAATGATCAGATAGTGATGAAATTCCTCGAAGAAAATATTTTCAGTGAATTTGGATGTCCCATTAAAATTATAACAGACAACGGTCAAGTCTTCAACTCAAGTAAGTTCATCGCTTTTTGTCAAAAGTATAATGTTATTTTGTCTCATTCAACCGCTTATCATCATCATGGAAATGGATTAGCTGAGTCTACTAACAAAACTTTGATGAAGATCCATAAGAAAACCACTGTAGAAAATCAAAGAGATTGGGACTCTAAGTTGAACTTTGCCTTGTGGGAGGCAAGAGTAACTGCAAAAATATCTATAGGGAAATCACCTTTTGAATTAGTATATGGAACTCAGGCTCTATTTCCAAGTCAACTTGTGAAACTAGTGATTGTGATGATTTAGGAGGCGAAAGAAGAGCCAAATGCTTTGATAAGAAAAATGAACAAAGTGGTGGAGCTTAGCGAAAACAAGGACAAGGTAAGGGACAATTTGATTACATATTAGTCCAAGATGAAAACTATTAGTTCAATTGAGGCTTTTGTGATCCATGTCAAGATTAAGAGAATTATTCGGCTTAAATCACATGATAGTATATTTGTCAACGCATTTCAAACCAACAAGTGTGGTTCATCGTCAGGACAAGTTGAAGGACCAAACCATGGTTGTGTATTAAATAGGGCGAGTAGATCATCCAACGGCTAGGTTTGACCAAAAAAGGCTATATTAGGTCAGATTTAGATAAATGACTAGATTTGACATTCAAATATTTAGTTATATAATATTATTATGCTAAAATATTATTATAATACTTATCATATGTAATTTATGTGAAAAGATAATAATAGAATTAGGGAAAATTGCTAGAAATGATATATCTAAGGACAATAATTGAAAGGAACTAATAATAATTAATATACTATTATTCTAATGAAGTTAATTGTGTTAACCTTATTTTTAATGACATGTGTAACTAATTAAACTAAATTTAAATAAATTTAAGGATATTAATAATATTAACTAAATGATCTTATAATAGATCATTACTACACAATTATTATTATATTAATATTATTACTATTGGTATTAAAAGTAAAATTCAAAATGTTAATGGTATCTTCCTATCAATGGATAGGGTATCAATTTCTTAGTAATCTACTAGGAACCAAAGTTACTTGTTTTAGGGATTAGTAATTGTAAGGAATTTATTATAGTTTTATAATAATAGAATTAAATTAAGGGATGGGTAACTAATTAACATAAATTTATTAGAACACAAATTAGTTATTTAAATATCTTATACTATATAATTCAACCCTAAAGGAAAGAAAAGGATTAAAATAAACCAAGGAAGAAGGCTAAAGAAAGAAGGTTAAAGGATAACAAGGGGAAAAAAATCTAAAACAAGCTACTAAAAGAGTAAGGGGGAGGAAATGACTAGGAGGTGAGGGCCGGGATCCAGCATCTATTGCTCTTCCAACCCTCATCTCTATTGAGATTAATAGGCCTCCTTTCAATCTCAATGGCTTCCCTAAATTTACGGTGGTGGAACTGCGAAATTCTAGTAATGACATTGGCCTCCTCAATACAAACATGATGTTTGGTCTTCTCTGCATGCTCAGCTAGTGTGGAATACTTAGTTGTCCTGTGCTTAAGATCAGCTATATGCTCACTAATTCTTTGATTAATGGAGCATCCAGTCTCATCAATATAGGGGCTCCCACAGGAACAAGGAATAATATGTAGAAATTTTGAATAATATGACACTTATTCACAGAGATTATCTTAATTATACACTATTTATAGAATCATGCATAATACATAACCTCCTCTATGTTGATCATCAATTTTGCAGTATTAAGAAACAATCGCATGCGCACATTGAAAAGTCAATCACACATATCAACACAGTATATCACGGGGAAAGCATACAACTGAAAACTCCCAACTATCTATATATTATATTGATTGAGAACATGTAACAATACATAGTAGAATACTCCTCACAAGTACTCAGTACTATCTCCACTTGTTACACACAAACTATCTCAGATCTGAATCAATCACTAGCTCAAATCTCCTCCATTGTTTGCCTGCCTCCACTGTGCAATCCTGCATGAGAATAGAATGAAGAATCAGCTCCAAATTCATATTCCCTTAGCCTATACTACGCAATCCTCATTGGCAATACTCAATCCATTGATTGTGCAAATCCCATGCACAACTATAGTCACAACTGACAGTTGTCTTGCCCTTTCACTCACCTCTAACACTTGTCTCCACTGAACTGTCCATGCACTGAGTTAACTGATGTATTCTTTAGTTGATTTATGAGTTAATAATTAGTGAATTAATTATTAATTAATTCACACCACTCATCACTAGTGTAATTGTTAGTTAGACTAAATACAACTAATTCAACTAAGTCAAACTGAACACAACTCCATCAACTCCTCATTCAACTCCACCAAGCTCAATCACTTGAGTTCTAACTGAAGTCCTTCATGCAATAGCTCAACTCCCATAAGAAAAGCGTATTTCTTTCTGGCAGTTGCATGTGCCACATCTGTAGCTCGAACTAAAGTGCTGCAAGAGGATAAGATAATGTTTATAGTCCAAATATTATTAAGAGCTAATAATATTCGATTGTTCTATATTTAGACTGGAAGTCTAAAAATAGACTCCCCCCATATGTTTAAAAATAGAGTTCCATCTATTTTTACCAACATGACCAATCATCCATAAATAGCATCCTGCAACTCATAGACCATGATCCATATGTTTAAAAATAGACATAGTCTAAAAATAGACTTTGCGCCAAAAATAGCCTGCGGGACCACTTAGTGAAGGCGACTTCTTTTCACTAAGCTCCATCATCTTGTTGCATTTTCAACACTCCCTCTCAACAAGATATTGATTATATGCAACCCCTATCCTGCAACTCTGATATGTTCTGCATGCAACACATCTACCCGGTCCACTTGCTCCAACAACACTTGGAACAAAAACACTCCCAAATGACCACTCTGTTGGGCTAGGAACATACTTTGATGCTGAAGCTCTACCTGCTACTGACAAGTGCTCCCTCTCTAAAATCTATGCTACTGCAACATCTCCATGCATCTCACACCATTGCGCACCTCTCTGTGCCACCTAGCACTGTGCAAAACACTTGTGCCTCTCACATTGCTGCAGCCTGCTAGCTATGCACTGTCTTGGGATTCCTTGCATTGTCGCTCTCTCTGCCGCTCCATCCACATCTGTCTCTACGCAATCATTCATTTCCTTCTATTCCACATCGAGGCTCCTATAGCAAGGTCTCATCCAAGAGGTTGGGTACCTCAAGGATCCTGCTCGTCCTCCTTGGGACGATCACTCTATATCGCCCCACCTCCTACCTGGAGGTATGACTGCATGTGATCCCTCAGCCCACCTGGCTCAAATTTTCCCCCTACTGGAGGTCCCTGCATGAGTAGATGTCTCTACTTGATCTCCACTCAGCTCCCCTTGTTGTGGCTACTCCACAACCTCCTGAAGCTGCTGCACCAATCGTGGCTCCTCCACAATCGTCTGAGACTTCTTCCAGCTCTGCATGTTGAGAGGTAATATACCCTCCCTCTCAACCACCAAGTCTCCATCAGTTGCCTTGCTTCTCAAGGCTTTGCATGCATCTTGAACCTCAAGAGCATACATTTTCTTGACCCGTGAACCAATCTGCTTCGCCTCTCTAGTGATGATGTGTCTAAGGAAAACCTTTCCCTTACTGAAGACTACATCATAGCCTTTGTCTTCTAGCATCGCAACCGACACCAAGTTTCTCTTCAGTCCTGGTACATACTTGACATCGGTCAAGGTAGTTCGAGATCCATGCTCCCTTTGAAAAATAACCATGCCTACACCTGAGACACTATACTTCTCATCATTACCCAACGCTATGAGTATCTGGAGATCTTTCTCCTCCAAAGTACTGAACAAACTTTTGTCACCTGTCATGTGGAAATAAGCTCCATTATCAAGAAACCAACCACTTCCCACCATGAATGAAACCATGCATGCGAAGAGTGTGAAATCCAACTCAAACTATGAAACAAGTGCCTCACCTTTAGATCCTTCCCTAGATCCCTTCTTGGATTTCCTCTGTGGACAATTTGCAGCATAATGGACCACCTCATGACAACGAAATCATCGCACTTTCGATTTGTCAACCTTCTTCATCAGATTCCTTTGATGAAGATTTGTCCTTGGTATTCCGCTTGATCTCCTCTTGCACAAGATCCGACCAAAGTCTTTCCCATCCTCGCAATTTCTCCCGACCATTGACAGAGTCCTGATAGGAATGCCAACTCTTCGGAAGACCAAGGAGATCCAAGCTCA
>APFE030667065.1:94375-118656 GCA_000404065.3 Pinus taeda | reverse complement strand
GAATTAATTAATAACTAATTCACACCACTCAACACTAGTGTATTTGTTAGTTAGACTAAATACAACTAGTTCAACTAAGTCAAAATGAACACAACTCCATCAACTCCTCATTCAACTCCACAGAACTCAATCACTGAAGTTCTAACTGAAGTCCTCCATGCAATAGCTCAACTAACCCATTAGAAAAGTGTATTTCCTTCTGGAAATTGCATGTGCCACATCTGTAGCTCGAACTGAAGTGCTCCAAGAGAATAAGATAATGTTTATAGTCCAAATATTAATAAGAGCTAATAATATTCGACTGTTCTATTTTTAGCCTGGCAGTCTAAAAATAGACTCCGCCCATATGTCTAAAAAAAGAGGTCCATCTATTTTTACCAACATGACCAATCATCCACAAATAGCATCCTGCAACTCATAGACCATGATCCATATGTCTAAAAACAAACATAGTCTAAAAATAGACTTTGCGCCAAAAATAGTCTGCGGGCCCACTTAGTGAAGGCGACTTCTTTTCACTAAGCTCCATCATCTTGTTGCATTTTCAACATAATATATACCCCTTTCATGTCCTTAGGGTCGATAGGATCCTTCACTGATCGGAGGGACCTACGAATGGTATTAAGGGGTCTAAAGGTCGAGGGGAGAACTAAGTCTTCCGTACTAGCTAAGCATGTGGAGAAGAATTGCTAGAATTTTGCAGTTCCACCACCATAAATTTAGGGAAGCCATTGAGATTGAAAGGAGGCCAAGCAATCTCAATAGAGATGAGGGTTGGAAGATCAACAGATGTTGGATCCCGACCCTCACCTCCTCGTCGTTTCCTCCCCCTCCCTCTTTTAGTAGCTTGTTCTAGATTTTTTCCCCTTGTTATCCTTTAACCTTCTTTCTTTAGTCTTCTTCCTTAGTTTATTTTAATCCTTTTCTTTCCTTCAAGGTTAAATTATATGGTATAAGATATTTAAATAAACAATTTATGTTCTAATAAATTTATGTTAATTAGTTACCCATCCCTTAATTTAATTCTGTTATTATAGAACTATAATAAATTCCTTATAATTACTAATTCCCTAAAATTAGTAACTCTAGTTCCTAGTAGATTACTAAGAAATTGATACCCTATCCATTGATAGGAAGCTACCATTAGCATTTTGAAGTTTACTTTTAATACCAATAGTAATAATATTAATATAATAATAATTGTGATAGTAATGATCTATTATAAGATCATTTTAGTTAATATTATTAATATCCTTAAATTTAGTTTAATTAGTTACACATGTCATTAACAATAAGGTTAACACAATTAACTTCATTAGAATAATAGTATATTAATTATTATTAGTTATTATTAAATCCTTTCAATTATTATCCCTAGATATATTATTTCTAGCAGTTTTCCCTAATTTTATTATTACCTTTTCACATAAATTACATATGATAAGTATTATAATAATATTTTAGCATAATAATATTATATAACTAAATATTTGAATGTCAAATCTAGCCGTTTATCTAAATCTGACCTGATATAGTCGTTTTTTGGTCAAACCTAGCCGTTGGATGATCTGCTCGCCCTATTTAATACACAGCCATGGTCTGGTCCTTCAACTTGTCCTGACGATGAACCACACTTGTTGGTTCGAAACGCGTCAACAAATATACTATCATGAAAACTATTTTTGACAGAAAAGCCAGAGAAATCGATTTCAAAGTTGCAGACTTGGTATTGAGATGGGATACTAGAAGAGAGGATAAGGGTAAGCATAGGAAGTTCGATCCTCTCTGGTATGGCCCTTTTAGAATCTCTGAAGTGAGATCCAATAATACCTTCATCCTTGAAAATCTTGATGGTGAGACTCTATAGCTGCCTATTAATGGGCAATATTTAAAACACTACTTCCAGTTCTAAAGAACAAGCATCATTTCATTGTGAATATTGGAGTGAAGTCAATGTACAAATGCCATAGTATTTCAGTTTATGCAAAGAAATATATGACTCCATGCCTGAGGTGAAGGCACTAATCTGCAGTTCTTAGTGCTTCTGTGGCAAAAGCATTATCCCCAGGTGGAGCCAAATGTTGTAACATGCATCTTTCCATAACATTTGTTTTTCATTCAAAAAAAAAAAAAAACTTTTGAAAATACTTTAAAAAGAGATAAAGCTAAAGGAAGAAGCAATAATGATATATCGAAGGCCAAGGGTTATATGGGCACACATGTATATATGTATATCGCAAAACATAATTGTATTGGAAATCAAAATGCAAAGGAAATGAAGAGATAACCACATTTTCGAAGAAAGCAAGTGTAAAAATATTACTGGACCCAAAATACTATATGCTACATTTTAAAGTTCAGCGGGTATGCGTTATGGATGGTGGCACCACAAATAAACCCGGACCCGAAAAATTATATGGCGTATTATATAACAGCGGCGGGTCCAAAATAATATGAAACACTTATATTATACGCATATTTCCCCGCCGATCGTGATATGCGATAAGGGCTGGACCCGAACGTATATATATCATATTTTAAAGTCTGGCGGGTCCGCCCTTTATGCATATATGTTGATAAATGCCGATTGCAACTTATATGATCGGACCCGATATTTGATGTATTATATTTGATAATCCCTCATGTTCATTATATTATGGATCATAAATATTTTATGTGATATTCGTATATATTGCGTTGAAGTGGGTTTATATGAAGTTTTATTATAATGGATTATAATAGAAGGGTCAAACTTAAAATCATATATTTGTTATATTTTAAAGCTCAGCGGGTCTGCCATCGTTGTGTAGCACTTTATATATATATATGTGTGTGTGTGTGTGTGTATTATATATATATATGTGTGTATATATATATATATATATATTATATATATATTATATTGTGTGTGTGTATATATATATATATGTGTGTATATATATATATGTATAATATATAATATTATATATATGTGTGTGTGTGTTGTGTGTGTGTGTGTGTGTGTGTTTTCTGTGTTGGTGTGTATGTAATATATGTATATATATGTCGATTGTGAGTTGTATCCGATAGCGATATATGTTGTGTTATAGAAAACTTTACAGACTATCCAATCTAAAAAGCGTAGATCAACAATGGACATGAATTGGTGGGAAGGATGCCTTGGGAATTGTGTTAAGCTTGTATTGAAACGAAAAAACATATTTTATCATATATTTTCATTATAAACGCATAATTCCAGTATTTTCATAGTTATTGCAGTCGGGTGCGTAAGTTAAGTTTTACAGGGGTTTTGGGGCCGATTTTGATTTGCGATAGAAGTCAACCAAGTGCTAAACGAGTAGATTTGACAGTTATAAAGCAAGATATACTCTTGTTGAGTTCCAGATTAATGAGAAATGTTAATTTCGCTTTGTAATGTGGAAAATCAGGGATTAGAGTCGAGGTTGAAAAGGAGGACAGATCCGATATATATTTCTTGGCATTTTGGCCAAGATAATACAAACTAAACACATTGCATTACAGCTAAGGGGAACTAAGCATCATTAGAGTGTTTACAGAGGAATTCAGCAGCGAACCAACAGAACAAGCCAAAAGTTACTATCCCCTTCTAAATTCAGTTTTGTTTTTGTTATTTCTTGTTCTTCGAGATGTTTTTATCCTCTGTAAATTCTGTAGCAGTTTTATTTCATATAGTTAGAAAGAAGTTAGATAGGTTTCAAAAATCAATAATTGTTCCACAATGTATAAAAAGTGAAAAATTTACTAAGAAAGGGAATTTTAGGGAACCAGGGTACTGTATTCCTGATAACATCATTGATTAATGAAATAACTAGAAGTTTCAAGGAGTTTTTACATATAATTTTGTAAGTTTCACTATCATGTGTCATTCAATATTTTCTTCTTTTTAAGCGTAGTAATGAAGCTGCAGGGTAGAATCCCTTAAAGAGCGCTCCTATACTTAAAGTCCTCACTTCCTTTCCAGTTATAGATAGTAGTTTCTGTGAAAGACCAACATATTGTCTATGATTTTTTTTCATGATCATAATTCCTCTAAGTTACAGATAATAGTTCCTGTGAGAGGTCATCATATTGTCTTTAACTTCCCCTTTAAACTTTCCTCATTCATCATTTATATTTAGCAACAAATGGCATTCTGAGATGTTCTGGTCATACATGTACTAAAGAGTCAAGGCCAAGTTTTCCAAGTCCTTCATTTGAAAACACAATAAACAATAAGTGACAGTAAATAATATTTATTAATATCTTAAGCACAATTTCCCTACAGCCAGGAAATTGGTTTCTTAAGGAACAACAGTATGTATACCAAATTTTCACCCTAGGTCCTCAGAGGCGTATGATTATAACACCTCAAAAGTTGCACCAAATTCCTCTTGACTACTTATATTTTCCCATTTTTCTATGGATGGAATGTTGCAAACCTCTTCAACTTGGTGTTGATAATCTCCCACAATGTAGTCCAAAATTCCCTGAGAAATTGCATGTACCTATCTGAAATGGTGCTCCTTTGTATCCCAAAGTGCACCCAGACCTGTACAAAGAAAAAGTTTGTTGTGTCTTTCCCATTGATGGTATTTTTACAAGGCATCAAAACACACATCTTACTGAACCTATCAACTACCATGATCAAGTAGTCATGTCCCTTACTAGTTGTTGGTAAACCTCCCATAAATCCCGTGGAAATTCTTTCCTAAGGATGAGTAGGTATATGTAAGGGATGATATAGACTAGGTTTTCTGTTACTAGGCTTGTTGGTACAACAAAACATGCATCCTCTTCTAAACCTAGGTACGTGTTCTTGCATCTTGGGCCAACACACATACCTCTACAAGTTGGCCAATGTCTTGCCTACACCAAAGTGTCCTCCATCCTTGGAGGTGTGAGCCTCTCTAATCAATTGCAATCACTCACCTTTAGGAACACATAGCTTATCCAACTCGTATAGTAACCCATCCTGGAGATTGTATTCAATGGTGATATCACCATCATGCACATGAATCTAACTCTACAACTATTGAAACACCTCCTTGAAGTCCTCATCCTCTAATATGCCTCTCTATATGAATCATAAGTGAATGGCTCCATGTGCATCAAATTTCCCAAAGCCATGCTCTTTGATGTGGGTGGCCTTGAAATCGTGTCGACCAAATTTTCTGTGTTTCCCTTCTTATACTAAATCCCTAAATGAAAATGTTACAACTAGCATTTGCACCAGATGTTGCAAAGGAAACGCCGTAAGGCATAAATTGAGGAACAATTCCGACATGGGAATGGGAAAATGTACATAAGATGCAGATATGTAGCATAAATGAAATTCTAAAGATGTATAAATTGAAGTTTATTTAGGATGCCTAAGTCTATATTTCTTTTAATTATTGAATTAATATTGCATATAAATCTCATAAAATTCAACCAACTTATAATTGAGGGCTCTGATCTCTAAGTTTGACTTTGGGTCATTAACATGGCAATGCACTGTCTCAACCACTAAACCACATAACAACGAACAAAAGACTGCAAAATGTTACGATCATTACTATAGTAAACCCAATGACTCTACACACAATAATTTATTCTTTACTCGAAGAGAATATTGCTTAATCATATCCACAAAAAGATTGCAAGGTGGAAAGCATTATGCAGAACATAATCTCTATTATTATAACTTGTAAGTTGCAGCATTGTTCCAACCAATAAAACTATCTTCACATTTTGGAAGATCAAATGGAAATAAGTTTTGAAGAATTCAATCAGGAAACGTCCAAGATCATTGGATCACATGATTAACAGTACCCTGTCCTATGAATCCAATATTTCTATGCACTTACAATTAAGGGGATCACATGATTAATGGTACCCTGTCCTATGAATCTAATATTTTTATGCACTTACAATTAAGGGAGAAAACAATGTCCAAACAATGTATACCATAGGGACCAATAAATAGTATATTTGATAATCATTGCTAGGATCAGAAAAAACAACATTACTTCTCCTTAAATCCTTCACAGTCAAATTATACAATTGTTGTACAACACAAGGCCCATGTTGTTGTCAATCAAGAAATAGTTCTGATTGAGAATGCAACCAGATTCCTTCAATCTCATACAGTGATTAATGCACCAATTATACAATTGTTGTACAACACAAGGCTCATGTTGTTGTCAATCAAGCAATAGTTCTGATCGAGAATGCGCCAGATTCCTTCAATCTCATATAGTGATTAATGCACCAAACACAGGTGTACTAGTTGCAACGACTTTTATATCAATTTAATGATGTTGTCATGTCAAAATCAATGTGATACAATTAAGTCACCTTTAAGAAGAACCACATTGCAATTTCTATACAAGGATGTTTGTCTTATCATTACTCATTCTAATTTCACCTCTTTTATTGTCAGACTTCACGAATTAGGCTCCAAATGCTTGTTTCATCCACAGACCAGTCAATTACCTTTTATAAATATTTTGTTTGAGCATTGGAGCTCAATAACATTTACAAAATTATAAAAATTTTATCTCCAATCATTTTTTTTCTTTTCTTTTTCTTTTTCTAGTTTCCACTTATTAATACCTAAAACAATTTTAAAACATTAAAAAAACATTTCCAAATCATTTTTATTTCCATTTTTATAATCGAAACTAAATTTCCATTTCTCCACTTGTAAACCAAATGTATAGCAAAACAAAACCAAGAGTGCTGATATTCGTTAGGTTGTTCACCTCTTTTATTATCAGAATTTTGAGCAAGTTATTCTTTTTCTTTTTCTGGTTTCTTTGTATACACATTAAAATCACTATTGTTGAATTTCTTTATTTGGAATCTTAATCTGCTGAACTTTATTTATTAGAGATGTGGATATAACCAATCTCAAAGATTCTGTAACAATCTCACACTCATCACTCACTGCGATATATATTCACAGTTTCCATAACCTGCACACCAAAAAACACACTCTCAATCAATTACCCTACTGAACAAAGAAACTCGCCAGTATTGATAGAATATCCTCTGTTGTAGCTACCAGGAATTATGAAAGTATGCATGTAGAATGATGTGGAAAGAGACACAGTGCTCTACAATCATACCCACCTTATCCTCTGGGTTTCTACCTAGTGACATAGCCCAGGACAAAACAACACTTTACCAATCTGCTTACACCCCAAGGGCAGAGCACCTTGATTCTCGAGGGTTACATCAAAAGCAAGCAATTAAGAATAGAAGAATACAAGCCCATTTACCTGCAGCAAACAAGGGGAAGGATGTGAAAGCCATAATAGAAAGAGGGCTCACAGCGTGAGCTTGTAAGAAGTGTGCCATTGTGCTGCAATTGATCAATAAATGGCTACAAAAATCTCAAAATTTGAGACTACTACTATTATTCAAAGTCACTTAAATATTATTATTGTTATATAAATATCTAAACTCATTTTATAATACTTTAAAGATAGCAAATTTTAGATATTATAATCCCTAAATCCTTTCTTCCCATTCTTAATGACTTTTGCAATTGGAAATAGGGCTTCGCAATGAGGTTCCCTCTGCATTAAACTCTGCAATTGACCCACCACGGTAAGTGTTAGAGTCCTTGGAGGGGTTTTATTCTCTTGAACAAAAGTCAAGTGACAAAAAAGATTCTGGGCTCCCGGATCTATGCTGGGCCTGTACATTATTACTGGAATCTCTTGTACCTATTTTGGCAGATCCTATTTTGGGTGTTAAACATCCAATTTTTCCCTTAAATATAAAGGAGCAAGCCAAAAGTATTGCACATGAATGGAAGTCGAAAATAAACCTTAAAGGAGATGTTGCCAATGGCAATTCGTTGGAGGCCCGGGCCTTCTTGCAACTTCTAGCTACTTTTGGAATTGCATCAGAGTTTGATAAAGATGACTTATGCAAGCTTGTTCTTGCAGTTGCACAGCACAGGTAGACACCTGAACTCTGTCGTTCCCTTGGACTTGAATCAAAAATGCCAGGTTGGTTGGCTGGTGTTCTGTAATGTTAGCCTTAGTGGCTAGGCTGGCAAAATTTCCCATCCATTTTGGTATATAGGCTTTTTGTTGTTTTTCTGGCATTCATGGCTGGCTTGCTGGCTTGGTTTTTTTGAGGGACTGGTGGATTTTATCAGTATACTTGGTTGTGGCTGATTGAGTTAAGATAAATTTTGGTAATCCTGGCTATAGTAAACCTTCCCAACGTTTTTTGTTTGGTCCAGTGAACGGGTTTCTAAGTTGACGGGGTTGGTAGTCTTTTCTTTAGATCTCAACATTTCATATGCAAGGCAGATACTAAGTGGCCTCTACTAGGTAGACATCTTTTTATGAGGTAGAAAGTTGTAGGTAAGTTATTTTGTTGATATTAATAAAGGCACCTGAAGATGATCAGCTATGGTAAAGTGTCATAAGGCCTTTCATGAGTGGGGAACTGTTTACTTACGAAAATGGTCTCAAGCTAACATAGTTGTTATCTTTATTGACAAATCCATTGTTGTCTGTATTGTTTTTTCTTTCACAGTAAACTGTCTTTTGGTATTTCAAATGTTTGTGACATATTCAGGTTAACTGAAAATTTTGTGACAATTTCATGCAGATGTTGTAGAAACCCTGGTCAATAGTGGAAAACAAATTGAGGCAGTCAACTTTGCTCATGCATTTGGGCTGACAGAGAAGTTTGCACCTGTTCCTTTGTTGAAGGAATATCTGAAAGATGCTAAGAAAGCTTCTCTGGCAAGTTTAAAAAGTGGGAATAACTCTAATGTTGCATAGGTACAATTGTATTACTGTTATACAAAATGTCTTGTTATGTGATGATCATTTTGGCTTAGTATTGTTGGTTATATCAGAAGTTCCTTTTTTGACCGATATTTTTATTTGCTACTACAGAATGAACCAAATACAAAAGAGCTTTTTGCTTACAGAGCTATTATAAAGTGCATTGAGGAGCACAAACTTGAATCGTAGTTCTCACCATATCCTCTTCAAAAGCATGTAGCTCAGCTAGAGAAAGCTAAGGCTGACAGAAAAAGGTCTGCAGGTCCTGTTAAGTCTTAGCCTAAGTGTCCTCGTGCTAATGGAGGAAATGCTAGTGTATATATGCCTCCATTAAGTGCAGATGAAAGAACTCCGACTCTTTATGCTTCTTCCAATGGTGCAGATAGAAGATTTTATAGGCCTTTGGATAGAGTACAATATTATGGTGCAGCTCCAGGTGTTACATGCTACAACCTACAAGGCCAAAATGCATATGACAGATCAAACCAAGGATTATATGGAGCAGCCTATAGTGTTGGAAATAGGAGTCCAGTCTCACTCTCAAGGCCATATATGTATCCATCAGATAACATGGGGCCTTCGTTGTTGGGTTCTGGTTCTTACAATTCCTCTACTAATTACAGCAACCATCACTTTGGCAGTAGACTGCCTACCCCTCCTCCAACTTATCAGTCTTCTTTTATACATTAGGTAGGTACGGTGCTTATCTTACCGTGGTCAAGCAAGTTTTGATCTTATCAGGCCCCATAAAACCTTTTCTATTGGATGTGGCTAGTAGTAAGCACTTAGATTTGAAGAGGTTTTTTGACTTTGCTTTTGTAAATCTAAAAGATTGGCAAAGTTCATTTGGCAGCTTTTCACCATTTTCAGTGGTGTTTTCTTCTATTAAGGAATCTTCTATTAAGGAATTTTATTTGTGTATGGTATCGAGTGCTTCATCACTTTCCTGGGTTACTATATACTGTAGTGTTTATAGTTCAAAGATGATTCTATGCATAATTTTGGTATTTTTTTATTTGTTTGACAAATCTTAGAGGATCAATCTATCTCTTTGTGGAAGATTGAAATTTGATGAATAATATATCATTTGTGATCTTGTTCAGAGCTCATAATACAAGACTTTCAATTGCATTTGTATGCCGAGGGCTGGTCTTGTGCTGAATATGATTTATTGTCCACTTGCACCTTACCTCTTTGGTACCTGTCTACTCTACGCCTATGAAGTGAATCAGATTTTATTTTGATTAGTCTAATTGTAAGGCTATTTTGGAAACTGGACCCTGCCCCTCTTAAGCTGTTGCATGATTTAAATCCCCCTTTTTGAGCAGAAATGATTTGTAGTACTAGTGGTATAGTTGTTATACCCTACATTAATATTTTTGTGTTCTCTGTAACGAGGACAAAGCACATTGGAGTTATATGTCCCATCTAGAACTAGCAATTGTCTCAAAAGGTACAAAGAGAGGCTGATAGGATTATTGAATTAGAATTGTTGAATTTCTCTAGAAGAGATGTTGGTTCAAGCCTACGAGGAGCAAAGAGATTTGATGTTTGGAGTTCTATGCTTTTTAGACACCATATTTCTTTAAATACAACTTAATTTTAGAAAAGTTCAAGCCCAATGCAGTTCTGCCATGCAGACATACACTTAAATCACTACTGAGCTTATGATATTGACAAATTCAAAGTAAACTGGTATACAAGAGAATGTACCAAGCTAAACCACAAGTTACACATCTTCAGACCTGAAAAAGTACATAACAATGGTTTGGCATATCAATAGAGATATCATAATTGCTTTTCCTTCCACATACATATAATTGCTCCAAAGGAAAGGACAAGAAAATTTTCAGCTCTAGTGAGCACCAGTGGGTTACTAAAACAAGTGACTACTAATGGCTTTCACATTTATACAAGGAATTGGCAAGGGACTTTACATGGACTCCACTCAACTTCGGACACAGCTTCAGCCAATATGAAGAGTGATTGAAATTGAACACAACTACGTAGTGGCATTGGCTCACAGTAATACACCAAGTATAAAATATTGAAGCTTTTACAGAAGCAAGGAGTAAGAAAAATTATGAAGCTCAAAGAAGTAGATTTAAATCAATCAAAGCTTGTTGAACGGCTATAATGTCCATAGAAATAATCTTCCAAGGTTTTGCTCTCATGTACAAGATCTACACTTTGATCTGGACTACTGTTTGATACCAAATCATCATCAACTCCAAGCATTGCAAGTGATAGATGAGTGGAGCCGAAGCAATTAGCGTGTAGCCACTCATTTTGTTTCGAATGTGTGCCAAACGTGAGATAAACCAAGCACTCATTTGCATTATTAAATCAATATATTTTTTAAAGAACATATATAATTGATTCAGGCTGCCATTTTTGTGAATTTTGTTGGTGCAGGTAATTAAATTGTCTGAGGAGTGCCCTATCTGTGTGCAACACAAGGGCAACTAGGTCTTTAAACTTTCTGGAAGGAGAGATTTACAATTTGATTATTACCCTTGGGAAAGAGAGCCAGTCCCACACCAAATGTGTGGTAGTTATACAAAATATACATCATGATACTCAGCGTGGTCCATTTCTCAGATGGCACCGGGTCTAAAATATAAAACAATTTGAAAATGGTGCAAATGCAATCCTCTGTACCTATATGAAGATACATATAATGTACACAGTGCCTCGGGATACATCAACGTTCTGCCCTGGGGCCTGATTTATATTTTGTTTTTTTCGACTGAGATCTGCATCCCCACTGAATTGGGATTTTCAAACTAAACAGGCAGCTAGGAAATTTGTCTACATATAAGTTTATAACTATAGGAAATTCAGAAGATACCAAAAAAAGTATAGTTTACAGGAAAAGTGTTGGGTATTTTAACCTAGGGAATAATTATTACCTAGTCTAGTGAACTACTGCTGTTACTATTGCTATTACTTGCAGTTATAGAAAACAACTATAGCCGTGATCAAGTTATAATTCTTCAGTATAGAAAAATGTGTATAGAAAACAAAAAAGCATAGAAGAATTATGGGCGAGCTCCCTTTCATTATGGCTCAAAGTATCATTTGTTATAAAAAGTCTTTGAATAGTACAATGAATGACGAAAAGATTTTTCACATGATGTGTATACAACTTTCATACATTTGGTGCTGATGGTGATTTTTGTGGATGAATCATATTTGGTGATATATTATTTGTTTGATTGGACTTTGTGGGACACATATATATAGATAGAAATTAGATTCTTCAATTCACAGACCAATTAACACACGTACAGTTATCACATGCTGGGCTGACCTGCAGGAGGCCCACAGGCACCACAATTTGTAGTGCAAGAAAAATACATTGTTCTGCACGGTTCTCTTTTGAAACTTTACGTCGTTGGGTTTGCTGCAGAAACTGAATGCGTTAATAGTTACAAGTATTGTCATGATATTTATCAACAAGTGAGTGTGTGGTGGAAAAGGCATAGTTCAGTTGAGACTTTAGACCTCCCTCTGGCTGTCACAAAACACCCCATGACTAATGCACATTGAGCACCTTTGTTACATGGTTAAAACGATTGGTAAATTAACTGTCACCCACTTTTTGCAGCCACTGAAGGGACAAAATGAATCTCAACATCTCTTCTGCGTACCATCTGACCCACCTTCCACAAAGCATTCTTACCTTGATGATACCGCACACTGGCACTTCTGATAGAGTCGCCGACTTTGTCCTTGATGACAGACAGGCCCACTCTGGACAGGCATCTTAATGGGGGACCAAGGAGTCGGATGGATGGAGAAAGAGATGCTTGGAAAATAGTTAATCAAGGCGCCAGTACTTTGTATTCATAAGTGTCACTCTAGTGAGGTGCTCATAGTATTTTGACAAAAATATGCAACAAATAATTACACACCATTCTGGAAATCCTTTGCTGTAACTTGGTGTAACAAATCTTTTGGCTTTATCAATTCAATCAATTTTGGATTTCCTTTTTAGGCCATAAATCTGTTCAGAGAATTAAAAAACCCCAAGACAATTGATCATTGCAGCAGTTAGTGGAGAGCACGAAAACATTATTGCAACAGAGCATGGAGGGAACAAGAAGAGCAGAAAGCGGAAACTCCCAGAGTTTGGATGTCACAACTCCCAGAGTTTTCTCCAGATTCATCCTCAATCAATTCATCTAATTCCATGGACATTGTCAATTACCTCTTGGTCCAATAAGGTAGGTCATCTCCTTCTCCTCGTAGTAAGTTCAAAATCTGCAATAATAAGTTACAGACAAACAATGAGGAAGAATAAGTTCACGTTCTTACATTAACATTTATCCATTGTTTGAAATTTCACAAAGCCAGTTTAATGCAAAGGTAAGCCACTTTATTTGGGGAAACCAAAGCTTTCAATTCAGATCTTGCAATCCAGATTTCAGCTAGGATAGTGATCCTCAGGAAAGATATATACTCTCTTGATATTGGAGCGAAAGCAGATATGATGGCTCTTCTTGCCTATTCAGGGAGGGGTAATTTGCATACTGAAGCTTTGGTTTGAGATATGATGTAATCTCTTTTGCTAATATTCAAAGAATATTATATTTCGTTAATGGAAAAAGAGATTATTGGCAATTGAGGCTTTGAATATTTTGCCATAATCCACCATCAGCATTCAGGGCTAACCTGTTTAAGGGTGATGATTTTACAAATTGAACTACTGAACAAATGTTTAGATTACAACCCTAAGCACTAGGTCTAAACACCCTTAACTCTATGTCAAAAGGATATCAACTCGATATTTCATGTGCCATTCTTTGTTATGGGAAAAAACAATTCTAGCACTAACTCCTCACAGGAAAGGAAATGTTTTCAAGCAACTAAATTTGACATAAGATCAGAAACTGAAACATATATATGCAACTAATGAAAATAAGAGTAATTACTCTGTTCATTCGAGGTCGAAACTGAGCTGCCTGTCCCAGACAACATGCTGCACCAATGACCATTCTCTTCATCTTCCTCATGTCATAAGCATCTTCCAAAAGTGGATCTGCAAGTTCTTTTGCAAAGACAGCTGCCAGTAATGGCCTTGCCTAAATTTTGAAATTTACAAGAGATTAAGATTCTGAACCAAGACAAAGAAACCAAAAGAATCCAAAATTATCAAATACAAAACAAGCAAGGACACTATAGCCCTACCCACATAGCCAGGGTTTCTTGGCCTTTAGGATTCTTGTCATTGATTGGTTTTTTTCCAGTTATTAGCTCTAGAAGAACTACTCCAAAGGAATACACGTCCATCTTCTCATTAACCTTGCCATACATGAAATATTCTGGAGCCAGATACCTCAAATATGATAGCAGCTAGTTTTATGAAGTCTTGATTATAAATGACATTTATTTTCCTAAGGAAAGAGCTGGTGTAAAGAAAGAAATAGATATTTACCCAAATGTACCTACAACATAGCTACCTATTGTTGTTTCTCAGCCCCTCAAGAATAGATTCACTAATGGATTCCCACAGTCTAAAATAGAATCCAAGGCATCAGAAAGTAAACCTAGGATACCCACTTATTCAAGACATGTTCTCTAGAGACTCTCACTTTGCATTTAAGTAATTTCATTCATCCTCTTATGCAGATCTCAACAATTTTCCTTCAACCGATCATCTTGGGTACCTGCTTGAGGTACTGGAGAATAACGAAGATGAGCCTAAGCATGACAATGACGATCAAGAAAGGTAGAGACCATCATCCATAGTCTGCAGTTCTGTAAAATAAAGAACATGACAAAGATTTTACTTAGAAAACAAGCTGTCAATAATGGGTTCCTGGAAGTAGTTGAATAGAAGCTACTTTGTTTTGTTTTGGTGATTATTATAAAAAGGTAATGATCAGTGAATTTCTTTCAACAGCTATGGACATAACCTTCCAGAGAGTCCATTTTCAAATCTTAATGGATCCAATAGTATTAAAACGGTATTATATACTTCAGAGAAAACAGTGAGGAACATGCCCACTATTTCCAAAGCTTTAACACAAGCATCATCAACATTTGTTATCGATAAGGAACTTACTTGTTCTATATGCCTGGGTACTTAGAATATTCATTTTTTTACATTGTTATTTCAATGATTTATCTGTATTCCAACAACAGACAACAAAATCTGAAACTTCTACCCATAAATCTATGTGCAAATGTCGTTGTGGAGCCGAAGCAATTAGCGCGTAGCCACTCATTTTGTTTCAAATGTGTGCCAAACGTGAGATAAACCAAGCACTCATTTGCATTATTAAATCAAATATTTTTGAAAGAACATATATAATTGATTCAGGCTGCCATTTCTGTGAATTTTGTTGGTGCAGGTAATTAAATTGTGTGAGGAGTGCCCTATCTATGTGCAACACAAGGGCAACCAGGTCTTTAAACTTTCTGGAAGGAGAGATTTACAATTTGCTTATTACCCTTGGGAAAGAGAGCCAGTCCCACACCAAATGTGTGGTAGTTATACAAAATATACATCATGATACTCATCTTGGTCCATTTCTCAGATGGCACCAGGTCTAAAATATAAAACAATTTGAAAATGGTGCAAATGCAATCCTTTGAACCTATATGAAGATACAGATAATGTACACAGTGCCTCGGGATACATCAAGGTTCTGCCCTGGGGCCTGATTTATACTTTGTTTTTTTCGACTGAGATCTGCATCCCCACTGAATTGGGATTTTCAAACTGAGTAGGCAGCTAGGAAATTTGTCTAAATATAAGTTTATAACTATAGAAAATTCAGAAGATACCAAAAAAAGTATAGTTTACAGGAAAAGTGTTGGGTATTTTAACCTAGGGAATAATTATTACCTAGTCTAGTGAACTATTGCTGCTACTATTGCTATTACTTGCAGTTATAGAAAACAATTATAGCCGTGATCAAGTTATAATTCTTCAGTATAGAAAAATGTGTATAGAAAACAAAAAAGCATAGAAGAATTATGGGCGAGCTCCCTTTCATTGTGGCTCAAAGTATCATTTGTTATAAAAAGTCTTTGAATAGTACAATGAATGACGAAAAGATTTTTCACATGATGTGTATACAACTTTCATACATTTGGTGCTGATGGTGATTTTTGTGGATGAATCATATTTGGTGATATATTATTTGTTTGATTGGACTTTGTGGGACACATATATATAGATAGAAATTAGATTCTTCAATTCACAGACCAATTAACACACGTACAGTTATCACACGCTGGGCTGACCTGCAGGAGGCCCGTAGGCACCACAATTTGTAGTGCAAGAAAAAGAAATTGTTCTGCACGGTTCTCTTTTGAAACCTTCTTGTCATTGGGTTTGCTGCAGAAACTGAATGCTTTAGCAGTTACAAGTATTGTCATGATATTTATCAACAAGTGAGTGTGTGGTGGAAAAGGCATAGTTCAGTTGAGACTTTAGACCTCCCTCTGGCTGTCACAAAACACCCCATGACTAATGCACATTGAGCACCTTTGTTACATGGTTAAAACGATTGGTAAATTAACTGTCATCCACTTTTTGCGGCCACTGAAGGGACAAAATGAATCTCAACATCTCTTCTGCGTACCATCTGACCCACCTTCCACAAAGCATTCTTACCTTGATGATACCGCACACTGGCACTTCTGATAGAGTGGCCAACTTTGTCCTTGATGACAGACAGGCCCACTCTGGACAGGCATCTTAATGGGGGACCAAGGAGTCGGATGGATGGATAAAGAGATGCTTGGAAAATAGTTAATCAAGGCGCCAGTACTTTGTATTCATAAGTGTCACTCTAGTGAGGCGCTCAAAGTATTTTGACAAAAATATGCAACAAATAATTACACACCATTCTGGCAATCCTTCGCTGTAACTTGGTGTAACAAATCTTTTGGCTTTATCAATTCAATCAATTTTGGATTTCCTTTTTGGGCCATAAATCTGTTCAGAGAATTAGAAAACCCCAAGACAATTGATCATTGCAGCAGTTAGTGGAGAGCACGAAAACATTATTGGGTTCAATTTAATTGCAAATTCGTCAAATAAGAAAACTAACCTAAAAATTCGTCCAGCAGGAGGAAATGATCCAAATTCTTCAAGTTTTGAATTCAGGCCTGCATGCATATCAATATCGAAAAATTTGATGAAGTTGAAACACATATCGATATCCAAAAATCTAATGAAATCGGAACACTAGACATTTGAAAAGAAAAAGAAAAAACCTAAAAAAATTCCAGAACTATTACCTTCCAATGCTTCGTCTAACAACTGCACCATCTCCTTCAGGCTGCGAATTGGAAACTAACATAAAGAAACGACGAAACGACAGACAATCGATATAAAAAAAAGGGGATCCTTTTGCAGTGAGACCTCTGGCCATGGAAACTGGTTCTTTGCTTCTAAGGTGTACGTGACAGAAGTTTCCTTACCTGCCAAGACCAACAGATAAACACCAGGGCCTAAATATTAACAAATCCAGAAAATCTGCAATTAAAAAAACAAAAACCCTGTCATACGTATGATCAATACCGGGAGGATTAACCTTGAATGTTGGTTATTAATGTTACTCCTTCCTTGCACGATGCCGCATGTCCCCTGAAATGGAAAATTCTCAGATTTGAAAGGATCCCCAAAATCCATTGGGAAGGGATCAAAAACACTGGATTGTCTGTTGATGAATCGACTAAAAGAATGTCGATCTGTGAGACCTTCACAAACCTGGAGAGATGAGATGATTTTGCTGAAGCTTTTGGACGGATAGGGAGCATTTATACAAATACCCGGAAATGGGTAGAATGTTCAAGAACAGTATTAATCTGAATCGTCTAACATTTGATCGGATGGTGCAGGTTTGTGTAAGGTGGCAATTAGGTGAGTTAATTTCAAAGGGAAACGCCTTACAGCGTAAAAAACCCATCCATTTGTAATGCTCAATCTATTATAGCTTACTATGGGTCTGAAGGTACTATAGTGGTTGGCAATCTGTGTGGATCTCTTTCACATTCCCTATTAGATAATGCTTCCACTTTGTCACATCTTGCACCAAGATATAAAATTCCTTGTCGTAGGTAGGGTAGTTAAAAATTTCCCCATGAAATAATTCAGAATGGTAGTATACATTCCTTCCTCACTCCATCAATTCCACTCTCATAACATATTCACGTGCATATGTCTCCAATTCAAAGGGCTACTACAAGTTAGGTAATGCCAAAATTGGTTCTTGAGTAACATTCTTCTTTATCTCTTCGAAGGCCCTCTGTTGACCCTTTCCTGACTAGAAAATCTTTCCACTTGCTATTATGGCATGGAGTGGTGTTTCTACCACTAAAAATGAGGCTATGTACTTCCTCAAGTACTATACTGCCCCAATGAAATGCCTAACCTCAGAAACATTAGTAAGCGTCGACCATTTCATGAAGGCCTCCATGTTGGTAGGATCTATCTTCAATTCTCCTGCACCTATCACATACCCAAAATACACCAAACATTGTTGTGGAAACTCAAACTTCTTGAGATTTTCTAGTAGTTGGTGCTTCTTTAATGTCTCCAACACTTGTGTCAAATATGAAATGTGCTCCTCCCAGGTAGCACTATTTACCAATATATCATCCAAATAGACAATAACAAATGAATCTATAAAATTGTGCAGTATATCATTCATTAACCTCATAAATGTAGCTAGTTTATTGCATAGCCAAATGGCATGACTAACCGCTCATACAAACCTTGTCTTGTTTTGAAGTATTTTCCAGGTATCTTCATCTTTGACTTGAACCTGGTGATATACATACTTTAAGTCGAACTTGGTGAAGTACTTCACTTGCTGCACCTGATCTAGAAGATCATTTAACAAGGGGTGCCTGTTCTTGAGTGTGATTTTGTTCAATTCCCTGTAGTCAATACACATTTGGCAAGTCCCATCCTTATTTGAAACAATGATTATGGGTGACCCACATGGTGATTTACTTTGTCGAATGACACCATATTCCAATAGTTGTTGCAATTGTTTCTTCACCTCACTTACTTATATAGTTGACTGCCTATACAGCGCAAAATTTGCCAATGGGGAGTCCAACAATAGTTGGATCTCATCCTCCACTTCCCTCTTGTGTGGTAACTCTTTAGGATCCTAGAACACATCCCTATATTCCTATATCTTGTTACTGCTTCATTTTCTTAGGACACCCTTTGAGGGATCTCTTTCCTCTTACAAACTCTTCTACAAACTATTTTTCTCTTAAAAATAGTAAACCATACTTCTTGTTGGAACTGATCAATTTCTCGGCTTGGTTGGCACTTACCAATGAAATTTTCGAGTTTCCTTTGTGCGCATTGATGGTAAATAATTTTGCATCCTTGACGAGCTCATACTGGTTGCATTTCCACATGAATATTTCATTTCACATGTATATGTAGGGACTTCAAAACACCACTTCACATACATCAAGGGGAA
The DNA here is from genome assembly GCA_000404065.3 of Pinus taeda. Classification (NCBI taxonomy): domain Eukaryota; kingdom Viridiplantae; phylum Streptophyta; class Pinopsida; order Pinales; family Pinaceae; genus Pinus; species Pinus taeda. The sequence goes on along the minus strand of APFE030667065.1, from coordinate 99,395 downwards.
CCACATATAGTTCTACTTCATTAATAAAATCAACACTTATAACAAATCTAATTTTGCAATGTTTTTTTACCTTTAAATTTGCATCCTTATTTACCCAACCCAATGGATATGGGCTTGGAGGATCATGAACTTCCAATCCCAATTTGTTGACAAAATTTCCTATAATGAGATTCAATTGCAATCCTAAGTCAAATAGAGCATCAACCTTTATCTTCTTAACATATATCTTTATGTGGAAGAGTTTGGTCATTTATATCTCTTCCTATTGCGAAAGGCTACTTAGATTCACCTCCTTCTATACTAAAATACATAAAATATTGTTATCCACGTATGTGGTGCTTTCAAATTGGTTGCTTGAATCAGTGTCCATGATGTTCTTCTTTTTATTGTCTTTCTTTTTGTTCTTTGGGTTAATCTCTAGATGCAACTTCTAACGCTTCTCCTCTATATGACTGTTAATTTCGCAATATTTCTTCGGATATTTTCATTGGTGTGTTGTAGCTGCTGTATTTTTATCTTCTCCTCCTTTCCACTTCTTCTTCCCCTCCTTGGAAGTGTCATATTTCTCCTTCTACTTGGATTCACTTGATTTCCATTTCCTCAGGCCTATGTTCTCAGGTATTGTACTTATACACAAGCCTCTTCCATTGATTTAGGCTTGAACAACATCAATTTCTTTCGTAGATGGTTATGTAGACCTTCTAGATACTTGAGGATTACATCTAGGCTATTTGGGGAGATACCCAACATTATGTCCATCTTTCTGAACTTTGTGGGAACTCCTATAGGCTCTACCCTTTCTTTTTCCTAAAGTAGTGCCACCAAATACATTGGTCGTCTACATACCCAATAAGGTAAAATTGTGAATTTATGAGGGTTTTAAAGTCCTCCCCTTTAGTCACTGGAGATTCTCATTTCAACCTCAGAGTCTTCATGTGGATTTTCCAACATGTGAGGGCATGTCCCTCTAATTTTAGTCACGCAAATGAAATCTTTTATTCATTCTCAACATAATGGACACTGAAAGAAACTTATAATTACTACAAAAAATGATTTGGAATTAGAGTGTTGATCTCACCTTAGTATGGCTTGATATCAACCTTCACTTCCATTTTTAATAGGGATTGTGAATGATTCACGACACTTGAACGAGGTTGGTCTTTTTTGGGTCCTTTCTTTGGTTGATTCTCTATTTCTTCTCGATGTCCTAATCTCCCCTCTAATATGTCCTCTGCATTAGAACCCCCATCTTCTCCAAATAATCTTATTACTAAGGGATGACATGAGGAGATTCAGATTATGGCTTATATCTGCAACTTGTGCTTCCTGCCGCGAAAACCTCTCCTCCACTGAATCACGAGGGTCATTCACAAATTTGTCTGCCATGATTAAGGTTTTACAACTTTTGGCCTAATCAATCTAGATCCCATAAAAATCTACACAATATACCCAAAGAAGCATGCTCTGATACCAATATGATCCATAAAATTCCATGGATATTGCACTAGACAGTTTGTCACAACATATCTGATAAAACTATATTTAAAAATCTGAAATCTAGACTATTAGGGTTTTATTTCTCTTTAGAGTTTTAGATATGTAGATTACTACTAATGGTGTACGCATGCAAATTAAAATTATGTATAAAATAAATAAAAACGAAATTACTAATCATAAACCATGATTAACACAATATATGATATGGGAAACCTTTTCGCGAGAAAACCGAGTTGGAAGGTGAGGCCACTCTGCTCTCTTTCTCTGAATAGAAAATGGTTGCGAGTATAAATAAGTATGACATGTGGCCCATGGGCTACTACAATGCATAAATCCTCTCTATTTTCTCTATATCCTATCCCTCTTGTCTATTTTTTCTCATCTATGGAACAAATGCACTCGAAAGAATGTAACCCCTTTCCCTCCTAGTGGCCTAGTTATAACACAACCCGATAGCTTACTAGTGGTTAGGTTTGACTACCTCGACTCTTAACCAGAGTTACAATATGGGGAATATTATAGAGTATTATTGATCATAATCACATGGATATCCCCTTTTCCATGAATAATGGGGATGGTGTGGCATCCTCTCAAATTATGGTGGTGAAAACAAGAAGTTCAACTTATGAGTGGCATAACTTTTGCATATAGACTTTGATTGATGTGATTCTTACATCGTTGGAAAGGTATGTATGTGTAGAGTATGGAAAAGAATGTTCTATGCTAAAGCGTAAAAGTTTTACCCCCACATAAAACATCATTCGATGCCTAAAAATGCTCCTGGAAGGTTTCAGATCCCAATTCTCCAAACTGGGCCCCGCATGTTAAAAATGGTCCCATGAGCTGATCCTTCCACTTTTTCCACTTATAAAGCATCGATATGGATGATAAAAACTGTAATGATCCAATCCAGATCATAATCCATGCTTCCCTGAAAAATCTTGGAACTTGTTGGAGCTATACTCTCCCCCACTATCTGATCTCAACACCTTAATCTTCTTCCCAGTGTAGTTCTCCACAATAGATTTAAACTCTTGAAACTAATCAAAGACCTCATCCTTGGTCTTCAAGAAGTAAATCCAAGTTTTACTGGAAGAATCATATGTGAATATCTCAAAGTATAAGGACCCTGTAATTGACATCATGAACATGGGACCACAAATCTATGAGTGCACCAAATATAGAACTCCCTTAGACTTCATTTTGCTACATGAGGATACATCCCTAGCCTACTGTCCAAGCACACACTCCATCTTGCTCAACCATTGTATTTGTAAAACCTATATCCATTCTCTGCAACATTGGAAGAGCTCTATAATGTAGGTGTCCCATCCTTCTATGCCATATCTCACTTTGGTTGTCACTCTCATGTATGATAGCCTTCACTGGTTGTCCTTTCAATAGATAGAGATCCATATTCCCTCTCCCAAATACATTATTCTTGTTGGGATCATCTCCTTTCAGCTGAAAAACCACTTCACCTCTAGTAAAGTTGACTTCACCAACTTGACCAGAGGTCTCCACTATCCACAAAATAGACACCTTTCATGACTATTCTAGAAAGGAAATACACCAAGGAAATATTTTTATCAAACTTTTCATCCATCTCTTCCAATTTTGCAATGGATCCCATAACTGTCTTTCCCTTTCCCTTCTTCTTATTTGGACATTGACTGGAAAAATGACCGACCTTATGATAAGAAAATAACTTGACTTTTCTCATGTCCTTCTCCTTTTTATTCTATGAATTTCCCTCCACTCTGGTTCTACTTGGCCTTCCCTTTTACCTTTTTTACTTGTGCAAGAAGAGTAAGCTCATCTTTCTCCTTAGTTCCCTTTCACTATCCTCCGGTCAATCAATTTTCCCATATATCCTTCTAGATGAAATCATCCCATAACCGGGTCCAATCAGGAATTTGTTTCCTAGCAAGGATCCCAACCACAAAAGGTGGTACAATGCTTAATGCAACCCTCTAGAGAAACTTTCACTAGATTTGAATCAATCACAGTTTCCCCATGATAACTACAAGCTCATTATGATCTTGTTGGATCCTCATGAGGTAAGGTGTCATAGTCTTATATCTACTCATTTCGATGATGTTTATTTTATCCTTCAACATCATTTTCCTATTTTCATTTGTGCTTTGATAAAGACTAGTCAAAGATACCCATATCTGACATCTGGTATCCTTCCCTAATATGTGAATAATTATGTGATCCCTAACACCTTCCAAAATTATACACCTTCCTTTCATGTTTTTAATATTATGCTATGCTACAAGGTTTGTATATGAAGGAACCTCAATGTCTATGTTCATATGATCCCACAAACCATTCATCTTCAAAATCATGGTAATTTTCTCCTTATAGTGACTAAAATTTGTATCCCTGTCTAATATGTCTTCATATTGAAAACTAATCAGTGATGTCATCTTCACAAATCAACCATGGCCACAAACCTAGCTGCAAAATTTAAAAAATAATTCTATTGTCGTGAAATGGAGAAATTCACTACTACAAACCCTCATGATCTTGGATATATCTTTCAAAGTTATCTAGAAATATTGGATACCATGTTAAATTTCCAAATACTAGCCCATATTTACTTTCTCATGGTAATTAATTTTATTCCCAGCAATTTATTTATTTAGTAAAATAAATCATGAATTACTAAAAAAATAAAATCAATGGTATTTTTAACATCTAGAAATGGATATTCATTAGAATTTAAATCAGAGAGATCAATAACACATTGCAAGAATAATTCATCCACAATAATTACCCGGCATCTATTAATAAGGAAAATATGGTTTTTTAACCCACAAAGATATAAGGAAATACAATAATTGAAACATGTAACTCAACCTCCATAGGATGAATTCGACCCCGGGAATCCAACCTCCTGGAAATTGACCTCAAAAGTAATTCAACATGAAGGAAATAAACCCCACTTGTCACCAAAAAAGTCAGCCTTTGCACTTGTTGAAGCCCCGAAAATCGGTTCAACAACAAGGGGGATACCCGCCTGGTCCGAACCTTGGTTGGCAACTCCTTTTCTGTTTGGTATAGCGGGTCCGACTGGGGATAATGGGACCAGTTTCCCAATTTGTGTGTGTGTGTAAGATTGATTGATGTTTGTGGCTTTAAAAGATTCTAAATGAGATAATCTACTTCTAATTCTAATCTAATGATATGCAATTGTATTCTTAAAAAGCAACGACATCTAATATCTATACTAACCCGGGGTAAGATTTTTCTGTTATGCGATCTAAAATGATTTCAAATAACGAATGGTAATAAAGGTCATTCAAATGTTATAAGAAAAGAATTCAATATAGATGAACTACTTCGCATAAAAAGTTAGACGAAACAGTTGTGAGAAGCATATCGCATAGTAAGTTGTTCACATATCAAGCACAAATAAATAGCTATCACCGTACAAAAGTGCCAAATGATAACTCAGGCATTCAAGCATTAATATATAAATAACTGAACTTGAATATCACTTTAAACAAGAGGCAGA
>APFE030667065.1:78539-93819 GCA_000404065.3 Pinus taeda | reverse complement strand
AAATTTAGGATACGGTTTAAATGACCGTCCTTTTTCTAGGCAAAATAAAATAAAACTATTTCTAAAATTAAATCTAAAACTAACTATTTCTATGTTTTCTCCTTAATGTCGCAAGCATTCATCATTTGTTTGATATGATTCAGTTGGCTAACTTCAGCCTTTAAATGTGTTGCAAAAAGGAATCAGCAAGAGCTGGCACCATCTTTTCGGTACTAGGCTTACAGGAGACTGAGCAATTAGAGGCTTCCCATTTCGAGAAGTTTTTAGGCACTAATCGCGCATCAGACACTGCCTTTGTTTCTTAATCTGGGCTTCCTCAGTGCGATTTTCGCTTCTTGCGTGTTTTCTTGTAGCGGATGTAAAGTTGAAATTTTGTGAAAACAATGATTCTGAAAGCTCTTGACCTTGAACCCTAAACTGCCTGTCTTGATGTCACAGCTGTCTAATATTCCTTTAACCATTTCTGTGCAGGGGAGAATTTTGGGACTTGCCGCTCTCTGGTGCAGGAATGAACAAGCTAACTCTGCAATTAATGCTTCAGACGACCTTGATGAGCCTGTAGTAGTCATAAATCCCATTACTTTAGGATTTATTTCCTCAAATAGATTATGTATGCCTTCCCAGGTGAAAATACCCACTTTTCTATTGCATGTTGTGTCTTTGTGCAAGGGTGCCTTTTCTCTGCCTTCAGATATCAGAGCCTCGCCTATTTTCACCGTAGTTTCCTGTACACTGCTTTGTATAACCTTTTTTCCTTCGTTCCTGCAGTTTATAAGTGAGGTGAGAGTAATGACAATAAATAACGACAGGAATGCTTTGACTGCCGAAGACATTTAAAAATATGCCACCTTACGTGAACTGGCTCTTTGATAAACTCAAAACTAGATTTCATTAACAACTGGCAACTACTTCATTAATGAGCATTTAAAGCACATAACCATTCTCGTTTAATGGAAACACTTTGCCTTGAATAATGAACCAGAAAAATTTGCGATGAGATGATGCATCTCATAATAGCAATATCGCAATATCGCATGATCGCATGATCGCTCTTTCATTCTTTTGTAAGATCACTTTTCTGCTTTATCGCGATATCGCAATATCGCATGGTCGCATTATCGCAAACTCGTAAGTATGTGCATTTCGCGTTTAATGTATTTCTCGCAAGGTGCGATTTTGCGATATGCGATATCGCATATCAGCGTTTTCTGCGGTTTTTCAGCATACGTGCATTTTAAAGCATATGATGTGATATATATGTTTTTAATATGTGATCTCGCATTGCAATATCGCATTCTTATAGTTTTGGCTTGTAGGGAGGCATCCTGTTATCTTTTCTGCGATACGATATCCTTTAAGGAGTGATTTTGTCTTCCCTCATCACAAAACTTAAGTTTTTTTAGATATTTTCAAAGGTATTTTTTTAAGTTTACGATGGTAAGTTTTATTGAATAGGAAATACAATCACTAATTGATTTTTTGAATTTTAGCTAAGGGTCCCCATACATTTAGTATTAGTCACAACACTAAATAAAAAGGGGGGTTGTTGGTGGCCACAACAGCATCACGTAGCTTGACCCTAGAAATTCATCCTCCCCAGCAATTGTGCCTCACTTTAGCAACTCATCCCTCCAATCTACATAACTTGGCCTCCTAAATTTTCCCTCAAATTATTCTATACTTCTCCTCTGTGCTTCAATATACTGAGCCACTCACACTATATAAAATCACTCTCTCAAGTTCTTTTATGTCTTCACCTCTTCACTAGGATTATTTTCTAATCTTCATTAATCCCAAATCCCTAACCTTAATATCCCTTCTAGAATATCTTGGAGATCAATGGTTGAGATTATTTCTAAGTCACTTAAATAATTAAAATATTTATCCTTATAAAATGACTTAATAATCCAAAACAATTAATTTAATTTAATTATTGTACTTTTCCTAAGTTAGACTTAGGAAAGAAGACATAAAGCAATTACTCCACCAAGAAAGAACCTAAAGGGGCAATAAATCATCTTCCACATGCTAAGACACCAAGCCTATGCAAAATGCCTTCTAAAGCTACAACAAGCTTCAACAAGGATATGATACCATTTAACAATTTTGTTGCTTCCTTAAATTTTTGGGATGTGTCGGGGATGGTTACTGCTATAGCTTTAGGTGCTTGAATAGCTAAACGAGGCATAAATAGAGACCTAGAAGTAAGATCTTCCTCCATCTCGCTTATCTATACTTTAAATCTCATATTTTCAAACTCTTGCTCAATGACAAAGTGAGCAAGTGCATCCCCTATAGTCATCAGTGTAACTTAAGGAGTCGAGTAGGTCCTACTCCTAAGATGTCAACTTCTCATTTCCACTTTTTAGTAATTTTATTGTTTTTGACATACACCTTTTCAAACTATAACTTTCCACCAAACTTGTCATAATGCGTGTTCTACATGTTCAATGATTTTTCTTCTTAAATGGTTGACTCTTCAGTAGCCAACTCTTCGACTAGTTTTTGGCTCTCAGCCAAATGTGACACTACCTAATCAAGGAAAATAACACTATCCACTTCCATATTTGTGGGTCCTTCTGCTTGTTGTGACTTCATTTTACTTAAACTCTTAATTTTGGAATAAGTAACCATATCAGACATTCCCAAGCTGACATAAGGGGATGGTTCTTCTCCATCATCCCCACTTGATCATATTTTATTTTTCTCTCCTCATGTTGTAATTTGTTCATGTCTTTTGTGGATCGAGAAAGAAATATGATGGCCTTGTGGGGCTGAATATGGTTGTCGATTAGTAGGATTTTCCCCTATTTTCTTGTTCTTTTCTTCAAAATTAGTGCTTACTTTAGTTACTACATCATCATTAGGTATTACTATCTCCGTTTTCTTCAATGTTTCTAATTCACTAATACATATAGGACTAAATTGTAATGACATAGTTCAAAGATATGGCCCATATTGTCGCAAAGGTCAAGAAAAATGTAAACTTTTTTAGCTTTGGTGCCCGTGTTCATCACATTTACGACGAAATATTTGTCAAGAGTCCTAATTGTGACATACGATTTCTAGTCTATAACAATTGATACGACAGAAGTGGTTCATCACAAATTAGAAGAACTATGTTTGGTGTCAAAATTGTGACAAACCACATTTTTTGTTGTGATTGCGATGACCAGTGGTTTTTTGCACCCCCGAGGTTAATTTGACCACTTATTTGGTTGATCATATTTAACTTTGACTAGTCATCTAATGTCACAATTGTGACGATAAATAAATATATAAATATCTCGCATGTAATAGATGTTGTGACATATTTCTTATAACTACAATAATTATGAAAGGTTATAAGGTCTTTTTCTCCAGTGAAAAACAAATTTTGTTTTATATAATTGATTTTTGGTTGTGGAAAGAATGTCAAAAAAACATTAGATAGGGATCAACTAATCTACAAGGGGTCAATGATGTTAAATGTTATTTTCCTTGAAATTCTTGCAGGTGCAGACATCCATGCAGAATTTCATAAGAAACAAATAATAAACATTGTAGGAAGAATGGGCACATTGAAGGGGGGAATAGATATCATCTGATGGTAAGCTCATGTTATTTATGGATCATTATATATATTTTCTTTATACTAATCATATTTGTAATTTTTTTTATTGTTATAATATTTGTCTGTAGACTATTTATTTCACATGATTGTTTGAAATTATTATAAATTCAAGGTGGTCCCCTAAGTATCGTGATTTGAATGTTGCACCAAGTATTAGTCCTAGAAATGATGTTCTACAAATTGAGGAAGATGGAGTGAATATTGAAACTCAAGATAATGATCCTATAAAAGAAGATGACATGATAGTTCCATATGATGGAAAATCAATTGATCCAAGACGTGTTTGGAGACAATGAGAACGAAGATGTTTTTTGTGATGATAAACTTGTACTAGAGAAGGCAACTACACGAATTTATGAAGGATCAAGAGAAAATATTCTCTCTGCTACATTATTGTTGGTGAACTTAAAGGTTTTGAATGGTTTGTCAAACACTTGTATAACACATATCCTAAGTTATAATGTAATATGTTTCATCACATGAAAGTTTTATTTTTTTTCCTTTTTTTAGTGTTAATTAATGTGTAAAATAAGAATTCAATATTCATGATTATATTGTTTACACTAACTAGTGACTTTTTATGTTGTAGTAGATTGTTAGGTAAATTTATGTTACCATTACCAAATGAGTTAATTTATGTGTTGTTATGAAGGAAATTGGAATGGAGTATCAAGCTATATATGCATGTCCTAATGAGAATATTATATATTATGGACAACATGCATAAAAAACAAATTGCCCGAAATGTAACAACAGAATATATCAAACTGATGAAATAACAAAAATGTTTCCTCAAAAGGTTCTTCCTCATATTCCCATAATTCCAATTTTGCATCGATTGTTTAGGTGTGAAAGCATAGAAACGTTTATGGATTTCCATGCACAAAAGAGAAGTGAAGATGGTTTTCTTTGAATTCTTGTAGATGGTTATGCATTTAGGGAAATCGAGGAAAAATGGCGGCATTTTAAACATGAACTTTGTAATGTTAGGATTTCATTGGTAGCTGACGCTGTTAATCCATTTAGAGAGCTCAAGTCTATTTACTCAATAACCTTCCTCCTTGGATGTCAATAAAGATGGAACACATTATGTCGACAATGATTGTTCCAGGTATTTTTTTTATGTTGATTTTTAAATATTGTAACATTTTCATTTGTCTTGTTTGTTGCATAATATGTTATATTTATTTTTTACTTATATGTATATATCATAGTAGTAATGATGTGTAATTTCAAACAATTAGGTAAGTACCAAGTTAAATATATGAATGTATATATCAAGCCTCTTATCGATGAGTTAATGAATTTATGGGTTAACATCATGATGTGTGACATCTGTAAACCAATAAGTCAGAGATAATTTCAATTCCATGGCATACTTGTATGGACAATTCATGATGCCCGGAGACTAACACTTTTTTGTAGTATGTAACATTCCATTTTACTTTAATAGTATATGATTATTTCAAGTAGATCATATCATGATGAATTTTAAATAATACCTTAGTTTTTAGTTGACATTAATCGTTGACAATAATCCACCTCTTGCAGACCTTAAAACTAAGGGTAAATTTACATGTCTAGTTTGTGGTCCAAAGATGAAATCTTATCATTCAACAAGTTTAGAAAAAAGGAGGTATTTTGTGAGTATAGACACTTTCTCTCTAAGAACCATAGATATCATTCTACTGAAAAGTATCTTTTCAATGGGAAAGAAGAGACTGGATTAAAACCATAAAGAATGACACCTCACCTATGGAAGTTGGAATATAATAGACATCGGCATGAAGGACATGCTTCCACAAGGAATGAAAAGTTTTCTTGCTCAATTCATGAGGTTTACCTACTATTCCCACCTAACAATAGCTCATTTGTTTAATACAATACACATCGGGAAGAATGTGGAAGAAAATTTATGGTGGATCATAGCTGGTAGGAGGGATAAAGAAAAAATCCATAAAATTTGTAATGACATTATGGAATCCAATCATGCAATAAAGTGTGGGATGTGATCAAGTAGCGATGGAGATAGAAACAACCTTATATGGTTATTAATAGAGAAACAAAGCGATGATACAAAAGAGGTCATTCAGAGAATTAAATTTCCCATAGGATTTTCTTCAAGCATAAATAATATCTTAACAAGGAAAGGTGAATTTGGTGGGGTAAAAACACACGATCAGCATACCTTCATTAGGGTAATGATTTTGGTATATATATTTCTATATTGGTATCTATCCATACTTATGGTTTTTTTTGTCTACTTTGGATTAAACAAATAGTGGTTCATTTTTATTATTATAGTATGTTATACCTTTATCTCTCCTAAACAACTTCAACAACAACATCAAACAAGTTATGAATGATCTTGGCAAATACATGAGGTAAGTAGTGATTTACATGTCGATTGTTTTTAAAATTAGTTTTTGATCAACTTAATAACATGTGTTTTACTTGTAATGTAATATATTATGTTTTTTTGAAACATGTATTATTTGCTTGCATCATCTGTAGATGGTTTTCATTGAAATAAATACATAAAGACAATATAAAGCATTAAAAGAGACAAATTCCTCTCTAATATGTGAAATGTAAAAGTATATACCTTTCAAATTTTTCAATGCACAAGAACACTACCTTATACACCAAGTTGAGGAGATTGAATTGTGTGGACCTGTACACAAGGTTAATGCGGCTGGTGGAGATGCACTTTAAATCATTGAAGACTTTGGTTAGACAAAGAGCATGTCCTAAGGGTTCTACGGTGAATGGATATATGGCATATAGATCCATGGTGTACATTACTTAGTATCTTCCTATATTAACATAACATCATATTGTGTTGGGGAAATGTAGAATGACAAAAGTGAAAGGTGTATATACATATGCACACACACACACACACACATACATATAACTTTTCTTTTTTATGTATATCATACTTGTTTACTTTTTATTCTTTCATCAATTATTAATATTCACCATCATTACTAATATTTTTTGGTGAAATATGATTTTATGATACAGTTGATCGAGATTGGGATGCACTACATTTATACATTGCAAACAATCTTGATTGTATGAATCCATGGATTGAAAATGTGAACAATCTCATGGTACATTATCATGGCAAGGGTTGTTTCCATTGGTTAAAGAAGCTCGTTGTGCATGAGTGCCAATCTTATGTAGAGAGAAATTGATTTAGAAAATGGTTTGAGAGATAAACATGCAAGCATATATTTTCACTCGCCTGCAATATTTTATTAATTTATGTAATAAATATATTATTAATGTGAAAGCAGGTGTGTTTTTTTAGATACTTTCCAAGTTGTATATATGAATATGTTTATTAATTGACAATGCCTTTTTTATGTGTTTGGCATATTGTAGTTGAAACACCACAAGAATATGTGGTACAAAGGGCATAAGTTTCGCACCAAAAAGTTGCATGAAAAGAGGAAAATTTGTTATTGTTGGATTGATGCGATCTTTTAGCTCACTAATGTTTCCTCTAGAAGTGACACACATCCACAAGTCTCTGAAAATCGATATTATGGGTATGTAGATGACATACTAGAGTGTGACTTTGATTTCTTCAAATTGGTTATATTTGATGTGAAATGGTATAGGTTACAAAAGAATGAACATGATCATGATAGAACTATTATTCAACATGCTAATGGATTTACCATGGTTAATACACGGCAATTTGAGCTAGGATCATATCACTATTTTCTTCCAAGCCAATGCAAACAAGTTTGTTACTCAAAGGTTCCAAGTAGAGCAAGTTGGTCATATGTTGTTAGATATGATCCAAGATGAAGGCTAGTAGAGTATAATGTAGTAGAAAAAGATGATAATGTTGAAGAGAATGATGGTGTAGAGGAGCAGTTAGTTGATGACCATGTGTCAGATCATGAAGATCTTCAAGAAGTTCAAGAAGATGTTTGAGACAATGTTCTTGATGAAGATGATATTGATGATGTACTATTAGATGAAGAACTTGAAGAAGTTGAACCAAATGTAGGAGATGGTGTTCGTCATGATGATATGGATGATGATATGATTATTGGAAATTATGACATTGATGATGATGTTGAAATTCCTTATTGTTTCAACACCATTTTTGAACTAAATGATATAAATGTTGATCTAATGGACGAAGAATAAGATTAATAATATCGAATTGTTGTAATGTATGAGGAATGCATTTATATGTTTTCATTTGTCGATTTTTTCTCTTTCATTCAAATTAAATATTTGTTTCTTACTAATTTGTGTATATGATATAGTATTACTATGTTGCTTTCAAATAGTTTATAGTAGATAAATTGGGTGTCTAGGAGTATTGAGAGTGATGTGGAGGGCGAGGGTAGGGGCCATATGAGCTTCCATCTTCACATGGTTGGCCTTATTTAGTATAGAATATTATATTATTATTGAAACAAAGATAAGATAATTATTGTAGGAAATTTATATTCTCTTATTAATTAACCCTACACATAGTGACTTGTGAATGGGGCCAATGCTGAAATTTTTGCAGTTTTTTCTCTTATGCATTGAGATTTGACATGGATATGGTAGATGCATGCATTGATAGTATGGCAGGGTTTCAAGACTCAAATTAAATTTGTGGATGGAGCTTTCTAAATACTGTCTAAAGAGAACATTGGATTGGGAAAGTGACTAATACAAGGATTTATGTATCACTTATAGGTCTTAAGGCCTTTCTAATGGTTTTCAAATGCAAAATAAGGGTGTAATTGATCACAAATATATGATTGACTGGAATTATCCAAGATATTTTATTTAGATGATGTTAGCATAATTTTATAAAATAGCACATAAAAACCATGTATGCAAACACTTAAAGAAGAAACAACATAAATGAGATCATAAAGACAATGCACACTATGTTTGATAATGGAGTTCATATAGTGTGGATTATGTATTTGGTCATTGCTTCAATAGTGGGGAGGCCGCTTCACTTATCTCATAAAAAATAAAGGCAACTACATACATCATTATACCTCCATCGTTAGGAGTGACTTGAAATTCTATTGCCCAAAACACAACAATCGCAACACCAGCAGGTCCTTCTCATTCTCCTAAGACTTTTTATTGTAAACGTGACCTACTTATGAAAGATGCATTATTGTCTCAAAATGTATGCCCAACAATTGATGATGAAGGCCGGTTTGTTCCATGACCCTTGAATTTCACTGCCCAAATGCAAAAATTAACTACACCATTGCATTCATTATGAAATTCTAGTTAAAATGAGTATAAAATTGACCACGTTCCACCACCTGCATATTATGGCCACATAGAGAATCTTTTAGATTCCCAAAATATTTTGCATGTGATATTCTCAAAAATATTTAAAGGAATATTCCCATAGAATATACCTCAGGAACTGTGTTCGTAGGGTTCCATTGTCAAGGTTTTTCCATCTCAGTTCCCTGGCTCTCATGGTTCTGTCATTCCTTGGCTCACAACTCTGACTCTTCCTCTCATTGAATGAGTTTGGCAATTTTTATATATTCCTCGGGCGATAGACAGTACAAAGCTAGGTTATTAGCCCACTGACTGGCCATACTATATAAAGGCATGGATGGTCGGGTCGGTCATGGGTTCAAAACTCTGTTGACCCCAACCAATTTATGTTTTATTATAAAAAAAACACTAATTATAACCTCCAATCGTTGGAACCAGAATTTGTTAATTGATTTCATCATTAAAAGTTTAAACCTGGTGATGGTTGTTTTGTTTCCATCGATCACCTGTTTCGGTAAAGGTTTGTGGTGGCTCTAACCATCAACCATATTTGTTAAAAACAACCATCAAAATAATTGATGTTCCCGCTGATTTCTATCCACCAAACAACATAACCGTGCCATATGGTTTTAAAACTGTCACATTTGGATTATGGCCAGAATCGTAACTACCTTTCGCCATTAGTTTGTTGTGCTGACTATTTATATTTCTATGCTCATTGCAATAATATAAATACCAGCTAATATATCACAAACTTCCCATTTACCAATTGTTATTTGGTTAACTACTAATAGTTGTAAAACTTGTCAACATATACGGTTCCACTAATTTCCAAAATAGTTTAACCAAGTTTGGTTTGAGTGTTGTTAGCTTTCACTATGGGTTGGCAAATATTCCAGATTTGGCAAGCTCCACCACCCTTCCCCCTGCCATACCGAGAACACTAACTTAATTAAAATGTGTTGACCATGTAACAATAAGAACCATGTTTGGTGTCTTGGTTAGACATTGTGTTGGAAACCCAGAGGTTACAAGGTCAAATCATATTGTATGCGCTCATACATTGCCAAATTTATGACCACTGACCCAACACCACGTGTCAACCTTTCATAGGGCCATGTGGTGGCCTGTCATAAGGCCACATGGTGCCTTATGATTTTCCCATGTGCCTACCAACTCATCTTCTTACGTCAACACCCAATCATTGTATAGCCTTCCACATTAGTCGTATGACTTGCCACATGGAAATCAACCTTTTGACTTTGTCCCTTATGTAGTTTGACAAAAAAAAATTGACCCAACATAACTTTTGCATACAATGTCAGATTGAGGCGCCATTTGTGCCATTGGAAAGCTTGCAATGAGCTCTTTTCTTTTATCCATGGGTTTTGATTTTCGGTCCAAAATAGATCCACCTAGATCAATAATAATGAGTCTTAAGGTATTGACCATGGTTCAAGAACTAAAACCATGGTATTAATTATAAAGTGAAGCTTATTTAGCTCATAGGTTAGGAGTCACTCTTTTGAACCACCACATATGTGTTATGACATATAAAGATATTTATTTCTATGAGTATAATATGTAAATAGTTGTAATATCTTACACAACAAGGAAGGATCTCATGACCTTGATGATGACTTTAGAAAAAACGGAAATGTTCATGGTTTTAAATGATGCTTCTAGAATATATGGGTGATCGATAGGTCCTTGGACAACCAAATATATGACACAAAGATAATTATATATGCATGCAAGATAATTGGTATTTGTATATGAATTATTTATCGGGCCTTCACATACATGCTAATATTTTGAAAAGGATGAGGATGATTGTCATTACATCATTTTGAAAAGTATCATGATGATTATATATGTTTTGGTAGTTTTGTAGTGCATGGGTGTATTTCATAATCTTCGGGTTCTTAAAAATTCACTATTTTGGAAAACAATATTATTACAAGTGTACATGTTAACCAACACATTTGCTTTAAATTTTGGTGTGGCTTGACATACTTAATGGTTCATACTACATAAACCAAATTAATGTTGGAATTTGCAAATTCATGTGAATCTCTGTCATTCATATTTTCAAAATGTGTACGCATAGTCTTCTCTAATGAAAATTAATGTATGTGTGGGGTTCACTCTAGTTAAAACAAACCAAAGTCAACATTTTGAAATACCTATTAATATATATCATTTTGATAATATCTTTTACATATATATGCATATCTATCTTTGAAGAATAATTTTCTTTAAAGAACATTATGATTTTCTATTTTTAAAATATTTAACTTATATTATATCTCATTATTGAAAAATAGTTATGTCTGTGGTTTCCTTTATATCTATTTTACTATTTTGAAAAATGATATGATACATTACAATACATGCTAATACATTTTTAAAATATTATGATTCGAGTAGGAGTTGCATTTGAGGAAGAAAATTGGGGATGCCAAAAAGCCTTTTGTTTACCATTATCAATTTCCATCATTGTTGTTCCCTTTCTTTTCCTTCTACAAGCGAAGAGTGAGAACAAGGGCTTCCCTTTCATCCTATTATGAGTTTTGTTTCTTTTCCTTCCCTTCCATTTCATTTGCAAGTGTGTGCAAGTGAAGAGTGAGAACAAGGGTTTCCCTTTCATCCCGTTACAAGGTCCTGTGGTGAGATAACTTGGTACACACCGAAGATTGGTCAAAGGATTGGAGCGGGAATAAGTAATAGTTGGAGACTAAAAAATGGTAATATTTTTAGCCTCTCCTCAATTATTCATGAACCAAGGAGCTAATTGCAAGAATAAGACTAGGGTTTTCTCCATTGGGGTTTTGGTCATTTTTATTTTTATTTTATTTATTATTTTTATTTTTTTGTGGCTTTCATGGATACCTGATTAACATTCGGGCAGATGAAGTTGAACAGGTTGTGTGGTAGGAAACAATTTGAAATAGATCAATTTGAGTTGTAACAGTCGATGTAGAGGGGTTTATAGGAGGGAAAAGGAAGAGGTGACTTGGAGGAGACATGTGGCAAAGTCGAATTCGATGGAACGAAAAGGAGGAGGGTGATGCATTAAAAGGTTTCACACTCACCTGCCATGATCATTTAGTAATTCTCCTGACTACTGATGTAGTCCCCATGTTGGCCTGACAGGTGGTGGGCCCATCTATCTTCCTCTAGCAGGGTGCTTGTGAAAGCGTGGAGACAAGGCTCGACCCTCCCGGAATCCATTGTAGTCGTTTATCTATGAAGCATGTTTTGTTGACTCTGACTTTTTGGGGGAAAGCATTGGCTTAAGAGTCGCACTTGTTACCCCATTGGAGCTCCTCCGGGGTGAGTTCGCTCCAAGATGGATGGGGATCTGCCTAGTAAGTCACCGTTGTTTAACCATTTAAAATTTAAAGTGAGCATCATCTCTTGTTCTTTTTCTTCTTTTTCTTTCTCCTTCATTTTTTATCCAGAGCTCGAAATACTCTTTGAGCTCGTGACCCAAAATCCTATACAATACAACAACTTTAGTAAAAATAGAGGGGCTACAACAGGACATATAGTAAAATCATTCAAGGACTGGCATTGACATCAATGGCAACACCATTAAACGCCCTAGACTAGCACTCACTTGTAGCTTTAGTTTCCATGCTACATATTTCTATACATCCATAATTCCTCTTATAAACCTCCCATGACATGAATAGAGCCTTTTTCTCCTCTCTTCTTCTATATTTTGGCTACATCCCATGTAGGATCTCGATAATGTTTGTGTTACTTTTCAAACATTAATTATCATTACTACTATAGTCTAGTGCCTACTACTACATTTTTGTCTACCCGCACTTCTCTTACTGCCACTACAATCACATTTGACCTCATTCCTTTTGCATCATGCACCTTCTCTTGGTGGATTTTCCCCTTCCTGGAGATTCCATTGCAATGACTGGGTTTCCTTTGCTAGCATCTCTGTGTCATCTTTCTTAGGGTTATATAGCTAACTAGGATACGAGATTCCTTTTTGTTCTTCTCATGCTCATTAGAAAATGAAAGAAGATGAACTTACTCTTATCCATTTTCTCACTCGTTAAACTGATGGGAAGGATATAGAGCATAATACTATATCTTCTTCAAGCTCATTAACCCATGAATAATACACTTCACCAAGCACACTTTCAACTCTTTTTCAGGCTTGTTAAAACCTCATGAAGAAGACACCCTATAGAGTGTCTTTTTACCTCCTTTTTGGGTTCATTAAAATTGAACAAAAATGACATTATCAAGCATACTTATGTTCTCTTTCATTCCTATTAACATATGAAGGAGATACAAAATAAAATAGAGGGAATATTTTGGAGTCTATTTCCAAAAAATGGAAGCATCAATTGCGTCACCCTTGAACCTTTCACCTCAATTTTTGTTATTATCCTACAAATGAGTTATATCTTTCCTAGGAGTTGTACCATGCATAAGTATTTTTATTCGTCTAGCCGATTACTCTTCTAGTCATTATTGAGCATGATTTAATGCCTCATGTGCTATTGTTGGTTAATTTAATTGTGAAATAAATTACTTACATTAGAATATCAATCCAAGTTCATAAACTTATGAAGTATGATACACTGCATTTTCTAAGATATTACCTTTTCAATTTCGATGATAAAGAAGAATTTTATTCTATTGAAAACAATAAATAAGTTATCAAAGGATGTAAAACTTATTCTAAGAAGTGAAATGAAATTTTTCTTATCGGATCATTCTAAAAAGAGCACACACGCGTTTAGTGAAATTAAAGGCAATAAATATTAACTACTTCAACTTTGTCAAAGAAAAAATAGTGTATCCTAAGAAAGAAATAAGTTTCCAATCTAAAGAACAACTAAATCTAATCTAACTGATTTAAACTAGAAGGCAATCAAATTCTAAGATATGAAAGATAAAGGAAGTTTACTCTATGAAATCTAGTCCATGAAAGTAAAGACAGTTTATGTTATGAAATATTTTAAATTCTTATCTATGGAAAGTATAAACAATGTAATCTATGAAATCTTTTCCAATTCTAATCTAAATAAAGTAAAGATATGTTTACCCTATGAAAGGAATCGAATTCTATTCTACTAAAGGTAAAGAAAAACCATGAATCACAACTATCTATGGAATCTGAACAATTAACTATGAAAGCAACTAAAATCAATCCTTGAGAATTTAAAGACTTGTGTGTATGCAAAACTTAGAGTTCAGTTGTTGTTATACCTATAATGTTGTGCATGAAATCATATCATATTTATGAATCTGGGACTAAGAAAGAATGCAAAATTTAAAAAATAAATAAATAATTGATGGTAAATATGATTGGTAAATGTTTTGAGTTTTATTCAAGTGCTTGAGGTCTACAAAAACAACTAAAGCACATAACCGAAAATCTACAAAATAAAATGACGAAAAACAGAGTATAAAAAAAAATAGAAAGATAAACAAAAAGAAATAATTAAATTACACTTCTCCTATGTAATGGGAGTGTTACACAGTAATTTGTCACTATCTCCTTGTCAGTGTCCCTACTGTGTCATGAAATCAAATCCACCATGCTCATGCTCTCTGAATTGGCCAAAAACCCTTCATGCCAAAGTTTATTTGATCATCGCGACTGTTATTGAAATAACCGCGCTAACGGACGACCTCTAGTGCAACTGATGCGCTGCCAGCGCGGAAGCACACGGGTTTTCCGCGTTGGTCAAATTTCATAACCAGCGCACCCTCCGCTTGTATTAAGTCACGCTGACCAGACCTCTTCTTTCATTGAGATGCGATCTCAGCACGCCAGTCCAGTTATTCACCCGCGCTGATCCTGTTTGGGTGAATTTGTTCTAACAACCAGCCTTCCAGATGACTCCAGACCTGGTTGTTGGCCTTGTGAATGTCACCCTCCCTTCTATGGCATGTCTGTTCGTCATATGAGCCACCTTTCTTGGAGATAAGCTTATCCTTCCACCCTCCATAGAGACTCCTTCTCCTATATAAGCCTCCACCATTGCCATGAGCAGCTAGTTTTGGACATATAGCTTTGGACATAGAGGAATTCATAGTGCTTTAGTGCTGCTCTTAATAGGCAGTTGGTGTGTTAAGTGTGGATTGCTAGAGAGCTTAAGGAAGGTTGAGAAGTCTTGTTGCCTTGTGAGAGAGAGAGAGTTGTTTGTCTTGGTAGATCTACCTCCAAGGGTGAATGCTTATAAGACTTGCTGGCTGGACCCTCTTGAGAAGGACTCAGTGTCAGAACATTGGTTGTACCTTTCTTTGTTTTTGATTAATAAAAGATAGATGACTACTGTTATGGTTCCATTCTCATTTGTCTTATAATGGTTAATGTGAATTACATCCTTTCTGACTGATGTATAGTTG
>APFE030667065.1:50476-65127 GCA_000404065.3 Pinus taeda | reverse complement strand
TTCGTGTTCGACGCGAGGTTTTCATCATTGGCCTCCGATCGGATGACTCTACGGGTGTTCGACACCGGCTCATTCATTCACACGCCGTGGATTGTACCTATAGTACCTTGAGGACCACCGTCATTATTGGTGGAAACTCTCGCGTCTGTTAACAGCTTTCATCATTGGTTGGTAATCAGACAATGTTCAAACATGTTCGACTCTGATTCCTGTATTCACATGTTTGGACTTGTACTTTGTTCGGGTTTGGATGGAGCGCAAGACCCTGGTTCTAGTCTTTCATGGACCAGGCTGCGATTTTGTGGATCATTATTACATGACTCATTGATGGATGGTTGCGCCCATACCTGAGTCTTTTAGGATGGCTGCAACCATACCTTTTATCATCATGGTCTCTTCAGCTGGGTGGCTGCGTCCATACCACAGACCTTCTTCATATGTCTTTCGGATGGCTACACCCATGCCTAGACTACATGTAATTGAGATATCAGTTGTATCTATGTGCAGGTTCTTCCTGGTGGTGTTCCGGTTCAGCAGTTTTGTAAAGCATTTCACCCCTCCCACTCTCTCCGGCTTCATGCTTTAGGGGGCATCAGTTACACAGTAATTTGTCACTGTCTCCTTGTCAGTCTCCCTACTGTGTCATGAAATCAAATCCTCCATGCTCATGCTCTCTGAATTGGCCAAAAACCCTTCATGCCAAAGTTTATTTGATCATCGCGACTGTTATTGAAATAACCACGTTGACGGACGGCCTCTAGTGCAACTGATGCGCTGTCAGCGCGGAAGCACACGGGTTTTCCGTGCTGGTAGAATTTCATAACCAGCGCACCCTCCACTTGTATTAAGTCATGTTGACCAGACCTCTTCTGTCATTGAGATGCGATCTCAGCGCGCCAGTCCAGTTATTCACCCGCGCTGATCCTGTTTGGGCGAATTTGTTCTAACAGCCAGCCTTCCAGATGACTCCAGACCTGGTTGTTGGCCTTGTGAATGTCGCCCTCCCTTCTATGGCATGTCTGTTCGTCATATGAGCCACCGTTCTTGGAGATAAGCTTATCCTTCCACCCTCCATGGAGACTCCTTCTCCTATATAAGCCTCCACCATTGCCATGAGCAGCTAGTTTTTGGACATATAACTTTGGACATAGAGGAATTCATAGTGCTTTAGTGCTGCTCTTAATAGGCAGTTGGTGTGTTAAGTGTGGATTGCTAGAGAGCTTAAGGAAGGTTGAGAAGTCTTGTTGCCTTGTGTGAGAGAGAGAGTTTTTTGTCTTGGGAGATCTACCTCCAAGGGTGAATGCTTATAAGACTTGCTGGCTAGACCCTCTTGAGAAGGACTTAGCGTCAGAACATTGGTTGTACCTTTCTCTGTTTTTGATTAATAAAAGATAGATGACTACTGTTATGGTTCCATTCTCATTTGTCTTATAATGGTTAATGTGAATTACATCCTTTCTGACTGATGTATAGTTGCTTTACTAGATTTCACACTTGTGTTTGTTCTCTCTTGCATGTGCAGGTGTCCATCCCCGCGAGGATAGTGGAGATCGTGACCGACCAGAGCAAAGAAGCGAGACGGCAATCTATTCATCAAACAATAGCCTCTGGAATCCAAGTAGGTGTTCATTACCCACTTTTTAATTGCAACTAGGAGCTTGCAGAGTAGCATTGATTGATTGTTGCTAGACCCGTTCTGGGCTAGTAGGGATCGCCTCTATCCATAGAGGGGATTTACCTCACCAACAGGGAGGCCCTCATGTTGGAGCATGAGATCTAAAACTACTCAGAAAACTTGATTATCAAATACGTACTCTTCTCGTTGAGGTACAATAGCTATCGTATGCAAAATTTTATTAAATCGGAACAATGCATACATTAGCACAAAAATGCCAACATTAACCAAAGAAAGGATGATGATAATTGATGTCTCTTCACTTCTCAATGAATCATATATATACTATCTTTTACAATAACAACTTGAGAAATTGATTGCTAGAAACCTGAGAGGTGAATGATAACTAAGTCTTTTATTTCTATTGAAATTCTAATTTCTATGATTCGTTGTCAAGGTTGTGAATCATAGAAATATTTAATATTAGACACATCATCATTTGCTTATTGATTTCTTGTTCCTTGAATATTTATCGTGCTCGCTTGAGATTTAATCTGCTTCCAAGTATCATAGTTGTCTAGTTCATGTGCCATTTAATGGTTGATTGAATGTTTGACTATGATATTGTGATCAACTAATGAACTTTTTCCTGCACCTAGCAGGTGGAATACCATGTAGGATTGATTTGGCATTTGTCCATATGCTTGAGCTAAATTTTCCTTCATGGAGTCTACCTGAACCTTAGATTCAACTACGAAATGTTGTGAAGGCTAAATATATGTTAATTTCTATAAATTTTGCAAATTGAGCCAAATTTATAAGCTAAAATGCATAGAACTAGGAAAATATGGGACTATTACCTTATTGTATCTTCTATAGTTGTGATGGATGATTATTCATGGAACCGTAGTAGTATAATGCAAAGATGAGTGAGTTATAAAGGATTTTATGGAAAATGACTGAAAAACTAAGAGGTTGTCAAAAAAATTATTTCAATGTCCCAACATTCCCCCATGCTTAGGGTGTTGCATGTCCACATGCATGTTGGTAGAAAATTTTCAAAATTGTGATAATATTGAGCTTTAGAAAACAATTTTAGAGTAATCCAGGTGGATATTGGTGGCCACCCGCCTAGTCCACTTGGACCCCCACCATTTTTTCTTTCAGTTTTTCAATTTCCTTAATTGTAGCACAGTTTACTATTTTTGCCAGTTTTTCGGGTCTTAAACTTATGGAGCCGTTTTGAGGCCCTAAATGACGTTTTTGGGGAAAACCAACAATTAAAAATACAAATTATTAACTGAATATGTGTTGTTAGCAGTTGTAATCCTTGGATAGATATTTCTAACGAGGTACTGTGTGCGTCAAACGAAGATCATATGCCAAAGTTACGAGCCCAGGAAGTGTATGTACCAACTTACCCCAACAGGGCCCATAGTTTGGTGTTTCAACTCTTAGGGTTAGGTTTTTGGATTTTTAGGGTTTTATATTGTTTCTCAATAATACATAGGCCTTCAAACCTCATTGTAACCTAGTTCAGAGGCATGTAGTTGCCACATCTCTTCTTATAGATAAGCTACCATCACCCGAGCTAGTCTTATTTCCATTTTGTTTGTGATCATATTTTAGTATTTGATATTAATGAAATGAAGTGTTATTTATGTTGCATCTTTGTATTTATGGTTATATATCTATAAATTCCCGTTGTAGATTACCTAATAATGCAATACACCAAAAAACATACTTGATCTACTTCTACAAACAAACTTGCGGAAGCTTAATCGATTTTGAGCAAGATCAAATAGAACACATATAACAGAGAATGAGAAATCAATCACACATGAACACAGAAGAATACTCTAGAGAAAGCCTCATCTAAAAACCCCGCTATCTGTATTATCATACAAGTGGAAATATCTCTGGATTACACAAAGCTTTTGCTCACAATCTATCCCGCTCTCAGTACAATCCCTCAATGTTGCTCATAGACATAATAGACAACACATATGCCTTCCTTTAGTCCTCCAAGCCTCCTATTCCCTTGCGTAGTTTCTCTTGGGTCCTCTGGCTTCCACCTGTGTGAATTCACCTCTCACACAACTCACAAAACTCAGAAATAATTGCGCAATCCTCAAGGAATGAATTCCTTCTGCAAGCAAGAGATATCCTCAAGGGAATATTCCTACAACTGATAATACATTGTCCCATCCTCCGATCTCAACTAGGTCTCTGACTGAACTGACATGCATGAGTTATTTATGAGAGAATATTCAGTTATCTGAAGTACACTATTTACATGCATGCATGCATTAACTAACTGAAATCACAATCAGTTCCACAAACTGTTGGAACTAATCTAACTAGACTTAACTCAGTTAACTGAGCTAACTAATTACAACTCAAAGTACAACTCATCCTGATCTCCTTAATTAAGGGATAACTTCCTCAATCAAAGGGATAACTATTGCATGTCTTCACATAGACTTCTTGTTTGATTTTCTCCAACTAATTAACTCAAGATGAATTAATTAATTATTTTTCAAACTGCTGATAAGATCAAATTCGAATTTTAATTCTCAATTTTAGTTCAGGGACTAACTAAAATTGGAATGTATCCTGAAATGCTATTTATAGCAATGTTATTTTTAGCACTTCTATATTTAGCATTTTGTGTTGCTATTTTCAACACTCCCTCTCATCAAGAAAAGGATTATATGTCACCCCAATCCTGTCTCTTTGGAACTTGAATTTTCATTTAGACAATGCCTTAGTCAAAATACTGCATCCTGCTCCTTGACCAAAACATACAGGAACAACATGATCCTCTTCACCACACAGTCTCAAAGATGATGATACTGGATATCGATGTGCTTGGACCTGTCATGAAATACTGGATTCTCAGAGAGTTTGATACAACTCTGATTATCGCAATAGATCATAGTTGGATCCATCCTCTGATCAAACAATCCAACTAGAATTTTCTACATCCAAATGGCCTCACATGCTACTTGACTAGAAGCCATGTATTCAACCTCTACTGAGCTAAGTGAAACTGACCTCTATTTCCTATTGTAACAAGAAACTTCAATTGAACCAATGTTGAAAATTCCTCCTGAAGTGCTCTTCCGATCTGATGGACTCCCTGCCCAATCTGCATCTGTGAAGCCCTGAAGCTTCACTCCCTCTGTCCATCTGTACCATAATCCATACTGAGAGGTGCCTCTGAGGTATATCATCCCATGCTTTACTACCTTCCAAAATAGCTTGGTAGGCTGAACCATAGCTTGACTTAGCTATTTCACCGCAAAGCACAAATCTGGTCGTGTGTTCACTAAATACATCAAAAAACCCACAAGCTACCAATAAACAGTAGCAGCTACTACCTCACC
Organism: Pinus taeda; assembly: GCA_000404065.3. Classification (NCBI taxonomy): domain Eukaryota; kingdom Viridiplantae; phylum Streptophyta; class Pinopsida; order Pinales; family Pinaceae; genus Pinus; species Pinus taeda. Next base: position 60,123 of record APFE030667065.1, on the reverse strand, counting down.
TGAAGTAGCATCCTCCTTCCTCCAGTTACCTACTAGAGGAGTCTACATGGGCTTGCACTTCTCCATGTGGAATCTCTTGAGTATCTCATTGGCATAATTTCCTTGAGACACAAACACTTCCCCATCCTTCTGCCACACTTCCATGCCTAGAAAGTAGTGCATGAGACCCATGTATTTCATCTCGAACTCTCTTACAAGGTCCTCCTTACAAGACTTGATCAACTAATCATCACCTATCAATATCAGATCATCAACATAAAGAACAATGATCAATGGCTTACCTTCTACCATGATGTGGTATAGGTTCGCATCTGCTTCACTCTTTGTGAAGCCCAACCCGATGAAATAGTTGTCAATCCTGGTGTACCAAGCACGAGGTGCTTGCTTCAGCCCATACAAAGCTCTCTTGAGCTGGCACACATGCGACTCACAATCGAAGGTCTCAAATCCTTTCAGTTGTTCTATGTACACCTCTTCCTCAATCTTTCCATTGAGGAGCATAATCTTCACATCCATCTAATGGATCTTCCAACCCATCTGTGCTGATAGTGCCAACATCGATATGATAGATGAGTACCTTGCTACAGGAGAAAAAGTCTCATCATAGTCGATCCCCTTGACCTGTGAGAAACCACGGGCAACAAGCCTTGCCTTATGTTTCTCCACACTCCCATCAGCTGCTTTCTTTACCTTGTAAAGCCATTGGGAACTCACTACTAACTTGTTCTTTGGTCTTAGAACAACATCCCAAACACTGTTCTGAACTATGGAGTTGTACTCCTCCAGCATAGCATCAACCCAGACTAGTTGTTGCACTACTTCCTTGAAGGAAGATGGCTCGGTCTCTATACATTACCCAACTAGGGCCATGAAACCAGTGTACCGCTCGAGTGACCTCCTCTATCTGTGTTGAGAATATGGTTGTCCCACATTCTCTCTTGCATTCATCACCAATCTGTCAACTTCCCTTGAGCATTTCCGCCAATCTCTGGAAGACTTTACATGAGTGGATGTCTCCACTCTTGGATCCTCTTCATGTGGCTTCTCTGCATCAGCTTGAGGCTCCTCCTCCTTAGGAACCAAAAGTTCCTCCTCTGCATGCAACTTGAGCTACCTCTCAAGGGACCCTCGCATAGCCTTCTGCTCATCGAACTTTAGATCTTTGTGTACCATTGTCCTCTGATTGCTAGGCAAGAACACCTGATAGTTGTGGGGTGTATCAGTGTACCCCATAAGTATCCCCAACTCAGGTGTTGGCTCTAGCTTCTTCCGGGCATCTTTGGTCACATGGAAAAATACAGATGAGCCAAAAATTCTGAAGTGAGTCACATCTGGTCTCTTCCAGGAGAAAGCCTCCTTTGGTGTCTTCATTCCCAGTATATGATGTGGGCTTCCCTTCTGCAAGTATACTGTTGTATTGCATGCCTCAGCCCACAAATGAAGTAGCAAGCCTTGGTCATGTAGCATCGCCCAAGATGCTCCCATAATCGTTTTTTTCTTCCTTTCGGCCACCCCATTTTGCTGTGGGTTATGGGGTGCTTTCAACTCTTGTTTAATTCCTTCTGCTACATAGAAGTCCTTAAACTGTTGAGAGACATACTCTCCACCATTGTCACTTCGCAAGGCCCTTATTTTCTTTTCAAATTCTTTCTCAACCAAGGCTTTGAACTCACAAAACCTTGAGAAGGTTTGATCCTTCTTCTGCATGAAGTAGATCCAACATCTACGAGAAAAATCATCAATGAAAATACCATAGTACCTTTGTTTAGTGGTGGAGGCTGTCGAGAATGGTCCACACACATCTGTATGAACTCACTCCAAGGTTGCTCCAACTCGACTATCTCAACCCTAAAACGAATATTTTGCGTACTTACCCAAGGTACAACCTTTGCATATATCCACTTGCTCTAGTTTACCCTTGGGAAGTCTGGTAAAGATTTGTTGCATGATCTTCAAGGCCCCATGGTGCAAGTGGCCCAATCTTCTATGCGATAACTCGCCAATATCTTGTCTTTGCACCAACTCTACTTTGGAACTCAATGCAGCACAATCATCTATCTCTAGCTTATAGAGATTCTTTACTCGAAACCCAATCCTCTTGGTATGTCCAGTGGTGATGTGCCTCAGGAATGCCTTTCCTTTACTAAAGACTACATCGTAGCCTTTGTCTTCCAACATAGCAACGGATACCAAATTCTTCTTCAGTCCAGGCACAAACTTTACATCAGTCAAGGTGAGAGGAGCTCCATTCTCCCTCTGAAACACAACCATGCCTTCACCTAAAACACGATACTTTCCATCATCGCCCATCTCTATGTGCATTTGGAGGTCCTTCTCCTCCAAGGTACTAAATAGACTCTTGTCGTCGGTCATGTGGAATGAGGCTCCACTGTCTAGGTACCAAACACAACCCACCATCGATGAAACCATGCATGCAATGAGGGTGAAATCCAATTCGAACTGTGAGGCCAGTTCCTCACCATCTGATCCTTTCAAGGATCCCTTCTTGGATTTCTTCTGTGGAAAATTTGTAGCATAATGGCCCACTTCATGACAATGAAAGCATCGCACTTTTGATTTTTCAATATTCTTCCCACCATGGGAAGAACTTGATTTGGAATGGGAAGGTTTCCCTTTCCCTTTCCTCGTCTTACTCACTAAGGCTATATTTTCTTCATCATCATGCTTTGATGAAGAACCATCTATGGTGCTTCTTCTTATCTCCTTCTGCATCAGATCCGACCAGAGTCGTTCCCAATCTAGCAATTTCTCTCTTCCATTTACTAAGTCTTGGTAGCTATGCTAGCTCTTAGGAAGACAAAGGAGAGCAAGACTCACCATGTCATCATCAGTTGTCGTGATTCCTACACTTCCAAGCTCATCCCTGCAAGTGGTGAGCTTGTTCAGATATGTAGAGATCGTGTCGCCCTTTTCACACTTGATTTTCCAAAGCTTGTCTTTCAACGCCAACTTCCTCTTATCATTTTTGTTCTAATATATATCCTTCAATGTTTTCCACATTGAAAATGGTGTCTCCTTCCCATGGAGACTCGAGACAATGTGGTCTCGAACTCCCTCCAGAAGAATCCTCCTCTCTCTAGCCACACATTTCTTCCATTCCGCCAATTCTTGGGCATTAACAGTTGTTGGCTTGGGGAATTATTGATCAATGAAGTCCTTCAAACTGTTGTCCTCTAATACTGCTTCCATGTGATCCTTCCAGGCTATATAATTCAAGCTACCATCCAGGGCATACTCGAGTCTCAAACCATTGAACACCATTGGTGAAATTTGAGATGTGATAAGAATTCGATTTCTATAATCAAGAACTTCAAACTTCAAACTTCTCCCTTCTTTGTATACTGTTCTCCGCTTTGATCACCTTTGCTCTGATACCATGTATAAATTCCCACTATAGATCACCTGATAATGCAATATACTAAAGCAAAATACTTGATCTACTTCTACAAACAAACTTGCAGAATCTTAATCAATTTTGAGCAAGATCAAATAGAACACATATAATAGAGAATGAGAAATCAATCACACATGAACACAGAAGAATACTCTAGGGAAAGCCTCATCTAAAAACCCTGTTATCTGTATTATCATACAAGTGGAAATATCTCCAGATTACACAAAGCTTTAGCTCACAAGCTATCCATCTCTTAGCACAATCCCTCAATGCTGCTCATAGACAAAATAGACAACACATATGCCTTCCTTCAACCCTCCAAGCCTCCTATTTCCTTGCACAATTTATCCTAGGTCCTCTGGCTGCCACTTGTGTGAATTCACCTCTCACACAACTCACCAAACTCATAAATAACTGCGCAATCCTCAAGGAATTAATTCCTTCTGCATGCAAGAGATATCCTCAAGGGAATATTCCTGCCTAGTACATTGTCCCATCCTCTGATCTCAATTGGGTCTCTAAGTGAACTGACATGCATGAGTTATTTATGAGAGAATATTCAGTTATCTGAAGTACACTAGTTACATGCATGCATGCATTAACTAACTGAACTCACAATCAGTTCCACAAACTATTGGAACTAATCTAACTGGACTTAACATAGTTAACTGAGCTAACTAATTACAACTAAAAATACAACTCATCCTGATCTCCTTAATCAAGAGATAAATTCCTCAATCAAAGGGATAATTGTTGCATGTCTTCACATAGACTTCATGTTTGATTTTCTCCAACTAATTAACTCAAGATGAATTAATTAATTATTTTCAAATAGCTGCTAAGATCAAATTCGAATTTTAATTCTCAATTTTAGTTCAGGGACTAACTAAAATTGGAATGTATCCCGAAATTCAATTTATAGTAATGCTATTTTTAGCACTTCTATATTTAGCATTTCTTGTTGCTATTTTCAACAATATATGTAATTTTTTGCATTCCTGTTTAAATCTGGATCATAGAGGCTTGAATCAAGATATCCAGGTTGCTCTTAACACCTTTATTTTTCATAGCAACACACCACCAAAGTTTTCTCATTATTATCCTTGCTTTTAATCATTTGATTTTCTATTGAAGTGATTTGTTGATCTTTTCAATCCTTGAATTTGTGTGACGATAATATTACATTTGCTTAACCATTTTATGATTTTTTTTCTTTAAGCATCTCACTTTCTCCTTTATCATGCCTTTTCAATACTATTTCATCTATTTCTTCTTTCAATGCCTTGATAATGTATTTCTCCCTTGTGATGTAGGCAAGTTCCCTCTACGCATAGAGGCAACCCCTCTAGCCCTACAGTGGGTCTAGTCACAACAAGAACAATATCGAAGAAAATTCCCTTAGATATTTAATGTCATGAAGGCCTACCTTCAATTCCTTGTTTGATGAAGCTCCTGTTTTGTTGCTCCAGCTCTCGTTCTAATCACTTTTGTACCTAAAACAACATGCAAAGAATAGCAACAAACATAATAGAATACAACAAAAATGATCTACTTAAAGGGTCAAGGAACTTCAAGCTATCAATATGCAATTTTGACATAAGATATAGGAAATAAGTCATTGATTTGTATTACTATGAACTGAGGTAAAACTTACAACCATGCATTGACGTTGTAGGTCTCCTTGAAGGGTCCTGTCAGCATGTCTCCACAAGCATTCACTCATGAAGTGTCTCCCAAGAGGATGAATAACTCTCTCTCCTACCCAAAAGGAAAAATTATGATGCTAGAACACTCATACAATCAAGCCAAATCCACACAAAACCATCCCAGACTAAGTTACATAAGAGGCTACTTCCAAACTCTCTCTAACTTCCTCTTCCCTTGGCACTAGCAGATTTCAGCCATGAAGGAGTTATTTATTGGAGTAAGAGCCTCCATAAAAGATGGGAGAAAGATCTTGTCCCTTTAGGAGGTTGCACAAAAGGTGCAACAACCATCCCAAGGGAGAGAGCCAAACTCATATGATCCAACAACCAACCCTAGGACTGCTCATTGACAATTTGTTAAAAAAAACTCGTCAAAAATAGCTCATCGTGAGTGAGACATAGAGACAGAGCGATGACATCACTAGGCTTATTTCAATATTGGCCATATTCACGGGTGGAATAACTGATGACCCGTGTTGACCCAAAAACATAGGTTAAAAAGGGTCTGCTCCAGGAGTAATGAACTGATGTATTCTTCCTGATCTGACAAGGAAGACACTGACACATATCTTGCAACATGACACAAAGTAGATGTCAATAACACGGACGGCAGTGTCCAAGATCAGGGAATGTGGGTTTGGTGACAAAATATTGTGTAACATATGCCCCCTAAAGCATGAAGGCTGAGAGAGTGGGAGGGGTGAAATTCTTTACGAATCCATAACCACAACAGAACACCATCACGGAGAACCTGCAAATGCAAGTGCAATTGATATCTCTGATACATGAGTACATAGTGAAAGGAAATACATGTGCATAAGGCATGGACGCAGCCATCCAGAAGATAAACATAAACGATCTATGGTATAGACGCAACCATCCAATCAGAAGGACCATATAAAAGACTCAGGTATGGTCACATCCATCCAATCAAAAGAGTCATGTATTCAATCATGAACCAACCCACACAACCTGGACTAGTGTAATCTGAGCCCAGGGTCTTGAATCCCAACCCGATCAAGGCACAAATTCTAATATGTGAATATATGTGCTGAAGTAGGGCATACAAGAAAATCGCTTGATTACCGGTCAATGATGTAAACCGTTAACAAGCACGAGAGAGACCACCAGTAATTTCAATGGTCCTCAATGTACTGCTAGTACAATCCATGAAGTGTGAAGAATGATCTGAAGTCGAACACCTGTGAAATCACCCAAACGAAGGCCAATAATGAAACCCTATCGTCGAATGCAAATAACTTTCCATTAAGGCATGCAAGCTCCAAGGTACCAAAAAGGAGTCTCTAGATCAACTTCCCGGATAATGAGCTGAAGTCGACAGGAAGTGATCAGCCAAAGGAGGGCCATAATGTTTCCCACATCATCGCAAGACAAAGGAAAAAGATGAATGTGGATGAGATAGAGCATCTGAGGAAGGTACAAACTGCAGAAGGATTAAGCTCTTGAACATATCGGTGACACGACTCCAGAGTTTGGCAGCGCTTTGGTACCAAGGGATCAAAGGTCATGATGATGCAGCAAGGATTAGATGGAATGAGGCAAAATGGACAGCCCAAAACCCGGAAGGCCAACGATAAAGTGAGGATATCCCAACCCGACACAAAGCATAAAGAGTGTCGATGTTCAAGAGCGAGAAGTTGTCGTAATAATTAATACAACCAACAGAATACTTCCAAATTTTCCCCCACCATTTCTAGTGAGTACCCCAATTATTTTTGAAACAAAAACTTGAAGGGGATAGCATATGCTTGTAATATAAGTTTTTCCTTCAGACAAATCCAACCTAGTAAATTTTAACGAGCCCTAGGAAGGAGAAGCTTGGTCTCATCATGATGACAAGTCCAATGTCGTCGGGGTTTAACGAGTCCGACATAGGTAAAACTCAGAGTCTTTTTCATATTTAGAGAGTTTGAAAAAGACACAAAAAAAGATAACTCCAAAGGGCCATTTTCGTAAATTTGTCCCTCGAATCTGAAAAGGTAGAAAACAATACCCAAGGGAACCTATTGACTATGATAGATCAATGTATACCTTTTTCGTAAATAATCTATTCTAGTCCGTAAAAGGGGTAAACTTATACTGGGTAGATGACGCTTCGCAGCCTTTAACGAGTTCAAAGCGACAAGAGCTTGGCAATCTTTTCATGTTTTGAGAGTCAGAAAAGAGCTTAAAGATGACTCCAAAAGTGACTTTTTCTTGTTTTTACCAAGTCCGAAAAAGTATAAAATACAACTCGTAAATCATCATTACCAGAGTATTTGGAACCTGTCGTTGCACAAAAAGAAAGCATAAGATCTATTTTTGACATAAATGCACATAAAATATTTGAAAATGGACCTAAAACCCTAAGTTTTGCAAAAAGGGCCTATAAGAAGGGTCAATTGGGAAAAAAAAAAATCACTTTTTACTTTTACCCTGGAGTGAAGAAATTTCACCCTTGTTCACTTGCGATTTTCGGAGAGTGATTCGAGGAGATTCAGGAGCTCAATTGCAAACCCATCTATTCCAAGTAGGCACCACATCCTTTGTCCTGAATTTTAGATACAATATATCTTGTTTTTTATGATTTTAGCCATGATTTAGAGGAATTTTTTGGATGGCAATGTCCGCGGTGGTCGTCGTGGATTCCCAGCTCAGTACCGCAAAGAGCCGGAATTTCCAACGGTGGCAAAATAAGCTCGTTGCAACTGTACACCAAACGGTCATGAAAAGCTCAAAATTTTCGAACTGCGGATTCTGGCTCGTTGCACCTGTTTTATTAACAGGCGCGGCGAGCATCGAGAACACAAATTCTTCATAGTTTATGCAAATTCAAGGGTTTTAAACATAATCATGGCATTTACAATTAAATGTTTGTGTTTTTGCAGGGAGAAATCATGGTAATCAAAGGGAAAGAGCGAGAACATAGTAATGATGATGAGTTAGCCCTGGGAGACCCAAACTGCTTAGATGTGCTAAGGAATTGTGGGCTCCTAAAGTTCTTCATGGTGTCATGCCTAAGAACACAGCCTAATCTACTCCAATACCTCATTGGAGTGTGGGATCCAAATGAAGGGAGATTCAACATCCGAGGACAGGAACTAGAGATCGATGCCACCGATATCTACATCCTGACAAGACTATCATGGAGAGGGGAAAGACCTCGAATGACAGGGACTCGCATCACGGGAGAGACCATGTACATGCTCATTGGAAGAATGTGTCCTGAGGCTCAGAAATCAGACAAAGGAGGCAGGCTAAAGATTGCAATAGTAGTTGACCTGTCACTACGAGTCCTCTTAACCACCATTACTAGGGCGGCTGGATCGCAGGCCCCGCATGAGGCCACCAAGACCCAACTTCAGCTGGCAACAGACTGCTTAAACCCCACCATATTCAACTAGGCAGAGGCTGTGTCAGATAACCTCAAAAGGAAACTAACAAAATGTCAATGAGGTGATACCAAATAGTTCAGGTATGGTTCGATCCTTATACCGTTCATCCTAGAAAGGCTCCCTATTTTCAGAGACAGGAAGTGGTTGTGGTTAGGCTACCACCACGAGAGCCACGGATTACCGTCAGGCTATGTTGATTCCTCAAGGAGGCGGAGGTCAACACATGCCATGGAGACCGGAGTTCTTTGAGTAGTTAGATCGCCAACTCGTTGTGGTAGAGAACTAGCCATATGTCGGGACCAACTTCAAAGGTGATCTAGACCTATTACTTCCTCCTTAAGAATGTTGGGATGAGAGAGGTAACAAACTCATTTTTTATTTTTAAAAGGTTTTTGTAAATTTTTTGTTTTCTATATATGTCTTCATCATTACTTTTCAATCTTGCAGATGTTGGACCTGAAAGACCTGTAGGCCTATCTCCCATCACTCGGAGAGTCGATAGGGAGTTCAAGATGCCCCCTCCTAGCGGCAGGGAAAATTTTAAGAACCACCCTAAATTTATATGTATAATAAATGGGCTAATCCCCATGATACATAGGAAAAATGGGAGGTGATTTTATCAATAATATAATACGTATATATAATTTTTTTAGCGAATCTCTCACCGGATTATATTATCTTGTACAATGATGGAGAATCTTTCACTAAATTATAAAATCTTGTAAGATCTTGGAAAATATTTTACTGACTAATAAAACATTGTGAAGTCTTGGCGAATGTTTTGTTAAAGTATGAAACCATATATGATAATAAGAAAACATATTCATTAAACTATAATATACTAACATACATGTTTGGTAAAAAGAAACATAATTTTCTCTTCCTACAAACAATGTTCCAAGTTTTGGTGGTCGTGTTTGTCAAGGTTCTTACAATACACTCTTTCATATCCTTCTATTAGTTTTGATAATATTCCACAACAAAGTACTTGTAGGTGTTGATATTGAAAATGAGTTATGTCAAGGAAGGAGAGATTAATATTTTCTCTACAACTTTTGTCAAGCTACCATTTTTTTCAAGTTATCAAATTTATTTCTTATTCCATAGACTCCAACTATGAGATAAAAAAAA
>APFE030667065.1:15466-48065 GCA_000404065.3 Pinus taeda | reverse complement strand
AAACCAGCTTATTTTCAAACAACTAATCCAACGTCAAATTATTTTTCAAACAACTAATCGAACATCAGTACCTAAACTTTTTCATGAAGATATCATATTGAGAATGTTTGAAAAATGGTGAGAAATATTCTGCAAGGGTGATGCGGAAAGAGTGATAAGGTTTCATTGTTTTGAATTTTTTTTTGTTAAATTAGAAAAAGTTAAAAACCAATATTAATGGAGATATTGGTATTTTTTACTAAATTTTGTGAAGTGACTAAATGTAGCTTTAACCATTCACGTTAAGATGTTTTTACAATATAATTTCCTAAGTCTATTTAATATCTTCATTATCATAAAAACCAACCTATATCCATCTTAACTCCACATCTACCACTCTTAGGGGGATGAAATCTATTTATTCCTCTGAGCATTTGGTAGACCCAGAATTAAGATGGATCTAAGATAGAATTTTGCCTTTAATTAGTCTATGCTCACATGAATACCATGGGTCAATACCATGGGTTATCATAAACCTGGAGCTTAAAAGTTACTATTAGTAATTTATTAAAATTAATAAAATTAATAGTTGATTTTTATTTTATTTTTTATTTTAACCAAGTTGAAATGTTTAACATACATTAAATTACAACATCCAATTTTACTCTTGATCCACCAAGCCCCTAGAAGCATCAAATATTTTTTCACTCTATGCTAGTTTGCATATCACGATATTTGATCCCTCTTGTGGTTTAGTTCTCTCGTTTAAATAGGCTACATTCCAGGTGAATACCATGGGTCAATACCATGTGTCATTTTGGTGAATACCATGGGTCAATACCATGTGCCATTTTTATTTTATTAATATTAATATTAGGGTTAATAATGTTTTTTTGCATGGTATTAATAACAATCTAGTCCATGGTATTTGTCCCATAGTATTTTTCCCATAGGTTTTACCTAAATATAACACATTTTTGAGTGTTCGTAAATATAAGGTGACTTATGCAGTAAATATATATATATTTTTTTATTTGTTTACTATACCTCTCATTTATTTGTATTTTTATTAATTTACCATACCTCTTTTACAAATATGGTATTTGTCCCATAGTATTAACTTAAATAAAACCTCTTTCTGAGCCTACATAAATAGAACGAGGGTTATGGACTAAATAGAAAAAGAGGTTTTATTTATTTACCATACGTCTAGTTTATTTATATTTTTATTGATTTGCCATACCTTTTGAGTAAGTATAAAAGGATGTTTTATTTATTTACCATATCTCCACTTTAATTATATTTTTATTTGTTTACACCCTTGCATGTATATAAGGTGACTTATGGAGTAAATATAAAAAAATGTTTTATTTATTTACCATACCTCTCGTTTATTTATATTTTTATTAATTTACCATACCTCTTTTATAAATATGGTATTTGGCCCATAGAATTCACTTAAATAAAACCTATTCTTGCTCCTAATTTCAAGGGTTAAATTTACCTTTTTTACCCTCTCCCTTAAAATAAGGTGGGCTATTTGAGGCGATTTGTAAAAATGTACTATGATACAAAATATTCGCCCACTAAAAATTTAAAACCCCTTAACTTCGCCTAAGGGCGAACATTCGCCCCTAAAATTTTCCATGCCTCGTGGAGATGTGGTGTGGAGGATGAGATTTCCTGTGACCTGGACTGCTTGACAGAGGGGATTCCGGATTATGAAGGATTTGAGGATGTCCCTCAGTAGTACCAGCGACACACAGCAGCAGTGTCAAACAGGATCCATCGACTTCTTAGACGTGTTGTCCAAGCAATGGTGTGCTATAGAGAGCATCACGCAGATTAGACCCCTAGGTTTATTTTATGCAATTTTGAGAGACATGTTGTCTCATGACGTAATATGAACACATATTTTTTGGGCACTACGATGTGCAACACATGATATATATACATACCTATGTTCTACTTTATCAACTTATTATGTCTCAATGTTTACTTTTATAAATTTCGCAAATGTCTATCTAACACATGATTTGCCAATGCGTCTGTTAATGTATTCAATCTTCTAGGAATATGTTGATATGTAATGTAATCAAGATTCCTTTCCAGTAAATGAACCAGTAAATACAACCTTAAAATATGAGGGTTTCTGATGGAATAACTCCTGTTAAGCTGAAGAACAACAAGCTATGAATCTAGATTTACAATCAAGACGCGAAAATGGAGGGAAAAACCTCAGTCAATAGCTCAATAAATGCACTATATTCAGCGACATTGTTCATAGTACATTCTAGACAAACACCTTGAAGATCTACCAACTCACTCATTGGGCTATAGATAACCCATGTCGCAGAGGAAAGACTCTGAGTATTGCAACAGGCACCATCAGCGAAACCGACATAAGGTGTGACAGACAAATGCATAAGAAGAAAAAGGACACAATAAGAAAAAAATTCTTACACACCAAGTGAAAGCATATGATTGCCCAAAGAGATGGTGGCGATGGAATGAAACAACCAAGGCTCATCTAGCATAAATCAGCTGATAAAAATGGCAATCATGAGGTGAAAATTGGGCATGGGTTCATTTTTACACAAGCTTGAACCATGGAGAACTCTACTTGGATTCGGTTTCATGTTTACACAAGCTTGACATGAAAAAATGTGCTTGCTATAATTTTGCATCCCCCCAACATAATGACTCAATCGAGGTACATGCCCCCAAGCTTCATTTCATTCGACTAGGTGGATGGAATGAAGGTTCACTTTCGAGATCTTAGAAAGACTCAACTGGGATTTTACGAGATCTTAATCAAAGACTCGATTTGGAAAAGGGAAATGCTTCATTTTTTAATGAGGTTGACACAGTAAAGGAACTATCCTCAAGACCCATGTTTCATTTTTTAATGAGCTTGACACAAGACAAAGAACTATCCTAATGACGCCTTGTTTCATTTTTTAACAAGGTTGAGACAAGACCAGGAACTATCCTCATCTCTTGTTTCATGTTTTAATGAGGTTGACACCAAAAAAGAATTTTCCTTATCCAACTATTAATGGATCATATGAGAACATGGCTCCCAAGAGGTCTTCACTAGACAGAAGGACCGCGCTCTGGGAGGAATACATGTCTTTTGGTACTAAAGATTGATCAGGTTCCAATGCCCCCAGTACATAATGTACTATACCATATGTGTGATCATCAGCAGATGCAAAGACGGAATAGGTAGCCACATAATTAAGCTATGGCGGGGAAGTTACAGCGTCCAAACAAGATCCGATAGGAGATGATGGTTTCAAAGAAGATGCCTGGTGACCAATGAACGACAATTGATCAATAGTCACAATTCTTCCTTCATGCGGAAAAAAAAACCACACGGAAAAGTGAAGAAACAAGAGCTCCCATGGCATACACATAGTCGCATCCAAGGAGGAGATTGAAATCTAATGGACCTTGGACTACCATCACATCTATATAGAGGGTCTTTCCTCCCAAAGTAATAGGGAACTGCAGAAGAATCCCCAAGGTTTGACTGGTTCCTCCGTTGAAAGCCAACAGATTCTGGGTGACAGGAACAAGCTATGGGGAGCCCAAATCTTGCCAAGTAGTAGAAGACATGATTATAATAGACTCACTTTCATCTAACATAGTGCCAATTATTGCCATATTATAGGCCTGTACCATGATCTCGAAAAGCACATAAGATGGGAGGTGGAAAGCAGTGAATGGACCCCAATCGAAAGAGATGACAGAACTACTTAGTGGAGGTATCATATGATTGCCCCCATGCTTTGCAGGAATAAAAGAAGGACTCTCCTAAACAACTAAGATGTGAGGGTCACTCTTCGATTCATGAGAATCAGAGGAGACAAGAAGAAAATGAGCAGTATGATCACTATGTTCTTTCGGAACAAAGTGAACAGCTAGTGGCAGAGCCAAGTCGACACTATTTTCGACTAATGGTTGGTCGGGAACAGACACAAAAGGTTCTCGCTCAGGAAGAGCAGGACTAACAATAGATGAACCCAAGTCAATCTCTTTACCAACTGGGAGAGGGTTCAAAGAAAGCCTCTAATAACCAACAGGGAGTTGGGGTTGAGGAGTTGTAAGGTTTTTCAAAACTTTGGAAGCTTTATCCATAATAGGACAAAGGTGAAGAAGATTCTCTCCTTCACATAGCCTACAGGGGCATCTAATCTTCCCTTTCTTCTTACCATCGTTAGCCAAGAGTGTAGCATCGACATGATCTCCAGAGGTCGATGGGGATGGTTGGATCAGGTTTTGAGACCATACCTCTAAGAGTCTAGGAATGTCAGGACAGTCTCGAAGGAGATGGTCACCCTTACATAGCCTGTAAGGGAATTTGACCTTCCATGGAGGATCAGAAGGTTTGTCTACGGGAGGTGCATTTGCAGTAACAGTCGCATGGTCAGCCTCTTGCTTAGCTAACTTCTTCTTCTTCGTCTTCTTCTTCTTCTTCTTCTTCTTCTTCGTAGCCTCCTAGTCACTAGATTTGAAACTTTCACTAGGCGAAGTAGAAGAGGAAGGTGAAGAAATAGGGGAAGAAGGCGAGGGGTCAACCTTAGAATCATCGTGACGTGGTTTGAATGAAGGAGACAGCGGGGCAGGAGTTGGGATACTCGATATTACTGAGGTCGAAAATAACAAGACAGGTAAACCAATGGTTAACCCAGGGAGGGACAACATTGCCATACAAGGAGCACCAATTTTTCCAAAAGAAGGAAAAGGACTAGGATTCCCTTCCGAAGGGAAACCTTGACTGGCGAACTCTGGAAATGTTGCCATTGGAATCAACTCTAAAGAATTACCAAAGAAGATAACTTTTACTAGGAATATTTCATGGGCAGTTAATTTTAATACACTGAAACAAAACTTTTATGTTTCATATTTTAAGAGTCAAGAAAGGTACGAAAGGTGAATCTATCACTTTCGATTGGAAATGAGCTCTAAAGGACAAATTCTCAAATGATCTTTTAATTTTAATGAGTCAAAAATATCAAAGGACTGCTCTGGAACTGTAGGCAAAAGGTTTACCAGAAAAATTGTGAACTGCAGAATACCTCTCGGTGAACCAAGAAGTACGAGCAGGCAATCTCCCCGATTGTTGTGTTTAGTGTATCACATTTGCAAGGCAGATGACTCGGCTTCCTATGGAGAATAGGATTGCAACCTAGTGGGGCCTTCCATCATATATGCGATGGTACAGGGAGCACAAGTCCGTGCTAGCACTCATCGAATCACAAAAGGAGGAATCACCCAACCTTAATGAAAACAACAGCCACTAGGTTTAAAGACGTCGGAACACGTCTCTAGCCTAGACCTCTAGATATATGAGCATTAAGTTCCAATGCGCTTTTAGATTAATTCGATAAATTTTAGCAGTTTATCTTGAATTAAATCTTAGTTTCAAGGCCCTACCGAATGTATCTTTAAAAACTCCTAGAATGCAACTAAATGAGTAAAGAAACCATTCCTTTTCAATGAAAAACTAACTAAAGAAAAGTGAGAGGTTCATTCTAAAGCAATCAAAGTAACAACAAAGCAAATGCAAGAATGGTACCTTTCATTATTTCACAAGAAAACCAATCAAGAGGAAAGAGAAATGCTTCTATCTTTCAATAACTTGCAAGCAATCCAATTAAGAAAATGAAAAATACATCCTTTGCTTTTCAACTTCTAAATGTCAAGAATTTACTAATGCAAAAGATTGTTCTCATTTCCTAATGCAAAATGAATGCGATATTTTGATTTTTCGAATAGATGACAAGAAACCAAATTCAAAACTCAAAATAATGCTAGTTTTAAGTCCTTTTCAAATGAAATCATTCAATAAGTAAAGAGAAACATTCCACTCAAAAACTAATCAAAGACTTAAAACAAAGAATATGTTTCTTTTTGAAAAAACTTGAAAGCTTTCTAACAGACCGGGAAGCAATGTGATCTATGCCAAAGTGATGGAAGGAAACCAAACAAACAAGACTTGAAAAGTTTGATAACCAAACGTCACATACCAATCACGAAGATGAAAGAACAGTCAATAAGGAAAAGCCTCAAACAAAGCAAGGGATCGCTTCAAACACAACTCAAAGGTCCAAACGAACAAGCAACCCAAGTAAAAGGTAATGCTTCAAGAAACCCTAAGTTGAACAGGTCACACAGTTCAAAGGGATAAGTATCAAGGGAATGAAAACAAGAGTCAAGTATTCTAGCAAACAACAAATTGACACACAACAAATAGGAAGAAGACAAGCTCAGAAGGATAGGACACACTGGCCAATTAGAAAACAGAACTTCAAAATTGAAACCTACAGGAATCTTCACGAGCATCAAACTGACAACATGTGCTGACAATGAAAAGTTGCACGTCGTCGCAGAAGTACACCAGTTGTCAGTTTCGAGCCTATTTCAGATCCCTTCGCGACTATGAGACAACTTAATCACGCCAAACAATAGAAGGCACAACTAATTAAATAGAGCAGACGCGACCATTGTCGTAACTGTCCTAAAATAAAAGGCAAAGACCCCAAATCAAAGGAAAAAAATAAAAATTCAGCTAAGGAAAGGCTAGACCTATCACTTATGATAGAGGGAAGACTACCAGGAGTAGTCAAACAACCCACAATATGAAGAATTCTACCCAGAAAGTAAAGGAGACAATAAACAAGAAAAGAAAAATCAAATCAAGGGACAAAAGACACAGGTCCCCAGTATGGACACTAACTTGTGATGCAGGCAAGTTCCCTCTACAGACAGAGGCATCCCCTCTAGCCCTAGAGGGGGTCTAGTCACAGCAAGAACAATATCAAAGCAAATTCCCTAAGATATTTAATGTCATGAAGGCCTACCTTCAAATCCTCATTTGATGAAGTTCCCGTTGTGTTGCTCCAGCTCTCATTCTAATCACTTTTGTACCTAAAACAACATGCGGAGAACAGCAACAAACATAATAGAATACAACAAAAATGATCTACTTAAAGGGTCAAGGAAATTCAAGCTATCAATATGTAATTTTGACATAAGATATAGGAAATAAATCGTTTATTTTTATTAATATGAATTGAAGTAAAACTTACAACCATGCCTTGACATTATAGGTCTCCTTGAAGGGTCCTGCCAGCATGTCTCTGCAAGCATTCACTCATGAAGTGTCTTCCAAGAGGACGAATAACTCTCTCTCCTACCCAAAAGGAAAAATTATGATGCTAGAACACTCATACAATCAAGCCAAATCCACATAAAACCATCCCAGGCTAAGTTACATAAGAGGCTACTTCCAAACTCTCTCTAAATTCCTCTTCTCTTGCCACTAGCAGATTTCAGCCATGAAGGAGATATTTATAGGAGGAAGAGCCTCCATAAGAGATGTGAGAAAGATATTATCCCTTTAGGAGGTTGCACAAAAGGTGGAACAACCATCCTAATGGAGAGAGTCGAGCTCATCTGATCCAACAACAATCCCTAGGACCGCTCATTGACAAATTGTTAAAACAAACTCGCCAAAATTATCTCATCGTGAGTAAAACACAGGGACAAAGCGATGACGTCTCTAGGAATAGTTCAATCTTCGCCATATTTGCGGGTGGAATAACTGATGACCTGCGACAACCCAAAAACATAGGTTAAAAAGGGCCTGCTCCAGGAGTAATGAATTGAGGTATTCTTCCTGATTTGACAAGGAAGACACTGACACATATTTTGCAACATGACACAAAGCAGATGTCAATAACATGGACCGGCAGTGTCCGAGATCAGGGAATGCGAGGTCGGTGACAAAATACTGTGTAACATCCCTAGAGAATGGATCATTTTCATTATGTACGAGACTATTAGGTACTAGAATGTCATTATTGGAAGTCTACTCAAAGAGAGCATAAATTTATATTACCTTTTCTTTATGTGCCTCCTTCTCCAAGGTGTCAAAATAGTCATATGCTTATTTCTAAATTTCATCAATATTTGGATTTTTCACTTCAGGTACTATTGGTGACTCTGGCTCCTGGCCCTATGCAGCCTTTAATGTTTCAGATGAAACAGAATTGTTTCCTTTCATCATGCTCCTAGTAATTCTTCTTCAATTATTTTCATTTTTAGGTTATTTTGTCTTTGGTGAACTTTTTCTTTTAACACTCTACTTTTCAAGCTTAGGTAAAACAATGATACTCAGCATTTTCCCTCTTTGACTTTTCCTGACTACTTTTTATGCTTTTGATGCATTCTTCTTTTGCGCCTCTTAATTTCGATTTCTCTTGTGTCTTCCTTCTAATGATTCCCCATGGTAATTCATGAACTTGGAAATTCTTCTACCTTAGACATATCTTGTTTTCATTTAGTGGAACCTCTAGCACTAAAATTTCCTATGTTTCAATGATTCCAATATCCTTTGTCTCCTGAACTGCTTGTTTTTCTTCTTTTTTTGTTACCATTTTGAGAGTTAGGGTTTAAGGAAACCCTACTCCATTTTCATTTTGGAACTATGTCTTCCTTCAAAATTTTATTAATTGATTTCTGATTAAGAAATCCCTCCAGTTATCATTCTTGGCCTTCAATTTTGCTTCTAAGGGGATTTTAATTCATCGGAAATGATAAAGGGCCCTATCAATATTTCTAGAGCTCCTATAAATGTTGAAGGCCATTTTTCTAAGACTATTAAGCAGATAGCAAGGTAAATTTATCTCCTTCCCCTTCATTAAATGCATTAAAAGTTTAACATGATAAAAAAGGACGATACCATACCTACCTTCATAGGTGATAAACTTTGCAAAATAAAAAAATAAAAATAAAATAAAAAATAAAAAAAATCTATTCATTTCTAAATGTTGAATAGGAATACCTTTTTTCCATTTCATGATTTCCATGTCGAGGTTCTTCAATAGGGATTTCCATGATTTGCTTCTGAGCTTCTAACACTTGAACCAATATGATGTCCCCTATCTTGAATTCTACTCCAACGAATGCCCTCGCGAATTCCCTGGTAACTTCAACATCATGTCTTTCAAATTCCTCTAAGAAATCCATCCAACCTGCCTTGCTTAAGGATTTCTTGACTCTAGGGTATGCAGTTAAGAAATTTTCTCCTTCAATCTCATGGTGAATTACAATACCCATTGCAGTGTTGGAAGCTTAGACCTCATAATGCTCCTTCAAACAATTTTTATAGGGGAATTTAGGGATGGTAATAGGCATGGAGGTGATGGATGTTAATAGGATTGCTCATTCATATAATGATTATATAACTGCTCAATAAAATTTTGTATATTGCGATTGATATTTCAAATTTATATTTTTGAATGGGATGAAGACATTAGGATTTGGGAAATGATATGGAGTATGAATTTATTATGCCATCACTAATTTGAATTGAGGCTTAATTATAAACATCTTTGATATTTTTATTTGAAAAATGATAAATAACTCTGTATATCCCAAGTCTATAGTTGTAACTTTGATAAATTGACAAACATGCATTGTTACCTATCAGGTTACCTCAGATTTGCTACCTTTTTTATTTTTGATTGCTTGTTGGAATAGAGACAAGTCTTATTTGCTTCTACTAGAACTGATGAACTACTGAATCTTTTGATGGCTATGGAATGTTATCAGTTTTCAAAATATGCTCCAAATTTCTTCAATAAAGCTTGTTGATGTTTCTGGCAAGGATTTATTAAACGAGAAATGAAGTCTTCAAACTAATTAGTTTGAACTAAAAAAAGTATTTATAAAAGATAAAATGGAAATCCAAGTTGCCAAGAATCTTGGTTTTCAACTAGGATTTCTTGCATAGTTATGCTAGCAATGTTGGTTTTCATAACTATAGATTTTATTTTTAATTTAATTTTTCCTTTTTCATATATATAATAAATAAAATGGAATTATATGGTAGACGGAGAGTGATCCCCTTTTCCCACTAATTTCAACTCGGAATTTTTCTGCAAACTTTGAACAAACTCTTCTCTTCCCAAAGGCTTTCGATATAGTTTTAGTTTATGCCCATTAACAAGAAAAATAACTCCTTCCTCATCAATAGTCTTGATTCTTACTGATCCATTGTCAAAACTTCTATCTCCTAAGGGCCTAACCAATGTGCTTGGAATTTCCCTTGAAAATATTTAAATTTTGAATCAAAGAGAAGGGCCCAATCACTTGGTCTGAACTTTTTGACCTTCATAATTTTGGCATGCCATGTTGTACTTTGTTGTTGGATTATGCTTATCCTTTAAAAGGCATTTTTTTTTATTTCATCTAACTCATTGAGTTGTGCCAATCTTTTCTTTTGGGCTTCAGAGAGATCTAACCCCAATTTTGTTGTTCTCTTGTATGTATCCACTTGGAACTCATTAGGAAGTAGAACTTGCTTTCCATAAACAAGGTCGTAAGGAGTATGTCCAAGGTATTTCTCCATGTGGTCTGGTATGCCCAAAGTGCTTCTAGAATTCTTCCTACCCAATCCTTTCAAGGTAAATGCGCAGTCTTGGTCAGTATTGTTTCAACAACTTTATTTGTGGATTCCACTTTTCTATTAGCTTGTGGATGATATGGAGTGGATTTGTCATGTCTGATTTTGTATTGCTCCATGATATTCTAAGCAAGCTTGGATGTGAATTATGTACCCTGATCTATTGCAATTTATCTTGCTACACCAAAATGAGTGAAAATATCCTCAAAGATAAATGTAACAACAACATTTTCAGTCACAAAATTTAGTGGCTTAGTCTCTACCCATTTAGTAACACAATCAAAAACAAGAATGTACCTTATTTTCTTGGATGGAGAATTAATACGACCAACAAAATCTAGGGCACATTTCTCAAAAAGTTGTATCAGTACCTGTGGTTGTAGAGGAATTTCATTCAATTGGACAGGTTTCCCTATCCTCTGATAGTTATCTAATCTCTTGACATATTCCTTAGAATCCTTGAAAAGAAAAGGCCAATAATATCCCCAAAAAAAGTACTTTATATGCACATTGTATGTCCACAAGGTTCATCATGACATGCTTTAAGTATCTCAGGTACCCAATATTCTCAAACACATCTTCTAATGATTAAATTTTCTCTTGTTCGTTACAATTCTCCTTCTATCCAAAAATAAGGTGCATTGGATTTGATAACTTTTTGTCTTTCTTTAGCTGACAGCTGAGGAGGAAATTTTCCTGTAGCCGAATAATTAGTGATATCTGCAAACCAAGGAGATTTAGTAGATATTACAAAAATATGTTCATTAGAAAAATTATATACTACAGAGATTATAGTATTATCATTTTGCATCATGGAAAGGAAATCAACAATTGTGTTTTTCTTTCTTGGCTTATCCAAAATGGTGATATTAATTCTTGTAGTAATAATAACCATCGAGTGATTCTACCATTAGTTATTGATGTATTCATAAGATATCTAATAGCAAAATGAAGACTCATGTCTAGTAACATAGTGTCTAAAATTGTTGATAGCATGAACAACTACTAAGAACTCCTTTTTAGTGATTGTATAATTCAACTCTACAAGAGTTAGATTTTTGCTTGTACAATATATTGCATTAGGAGTTATATCTTTATATTCCAATACAACCCCTAAATTTGTGTCTAAAGCATCAGTGGAAATATGAAATGGGAGGGACCAATTTGGTTCTCTTAAGATTGATGCTTTAGAAATTTCGTGCTTAACAAATCAAAAGCTTTTTGACATTCAAAATCCCAATGAAATTCACAATCTTTGGTGAATAATTTAAAAAATGGTGAAGCAAGTTTTGTCAAATTTTATATAAATCTTCTATAATAATATGTGAATCAAAGAAAACTTCTTACGTTCTTTTGACATTTAGGTACTGAAATTTTGGAGATGACTTCAAATTTTGATATATCCACCTTAATCCCAGAACCCAAAATATGATTTCCCAAAACAATTCCTTAATTAAACATCATAAATAATTTCTCATTACTCAATGAAAAATTATTTTCTTGACATCTAACAAGTATTTTTTCTAGTCTTTCTAAAGCCTCTTCCAAAGTAATGAAAAAATAGTTTCTTGACATCTAACAAGTATTTTTTCTAGTCTTTCTAAAGCCTCTTCCAAAGTAATGAAAAAATAGTTTCTGGACATCTAACAAGTATTTTTTCTAGTCTTTCTAAAACCTCTTCCAAAGTATTTCCATAAACAGTAAAATCATCCATATATACTTCTACACAATCACAGATCAAGTCATATAAAATACCCAATACTACCCTTTGAAATATAGTAGGTGCATTACATAATCCAAATGGAAGTACTGTATAAGAATATGTACCCCATAGACATGTGAAAGTTGTCTTATATTAATCATGAGGTGTTATTTGAATCAGACTATATATGCTAAAACCATCAAGAAAAGAGAAATTTTTTTTCTTGTTATTGTATCTAGAACTTGATAAATGAAAGGTAATGGAAAATGATCCTTTAAATTTGCTTTATCCAAATCTATGTAACTAGTTGTTCTTCTTTTTTTGTGTTATCATTTTTAGGGTTAGTGTTTGATGAAACCCTACTTCTCCATTTTCATTTTGGAATTGTCTTCCTTTGAAAGTTCAATAAAATGATTTATGATTAAGAAATCCCTCCAGCTATCATTCTTGGCCTTCAATTCTGCTTCGACAAGGATTTTAATTAGCCTGAAATGATAAAGGGCCCTATCAATATTTCTAGAGTTCCTCAAAATGTTGAAAACCATTTTTCTAAGACTATTAAGCAAATAGTAAGGTAAATTTATCCCCCTCCCCTTAATAAAATACATTAAAAGTCAAACATGATAAAATAGGATGACACTATACCTGCATTGGAAGGTGATAAACTTTTGTAAAATAAACAACAAAATTCTCCATTTCCTTTTAAATGTTGAATGGGAATACCTTTATTCCATGTTGTGATGTCCATGTTGGGGTTCTTCAATAGGGATTTCCATGATTTTTCTCTGAGCTTTTGGCACTTTAACCAATTATGTATATATATGTATGCATGCACACACACACATACACACACATGCATATGCATATGCATATAATATATATATATTATTATATATATATATTATATTATATATATATATATATATATAGATTATAATATATATCAACGAATTCTATGAAAAGTAAAGGAAGTTTATGCTATGAATGATTTTCATATTCTGATCTAGGGAAAATAAAAACAGTGTAGCCTATGAAAGATTTTAAAGTTCTAATCTAAAGAAAGTAATGATAGTTTTACCCTATGAAAGCAATCAAATTCTATACTATGAAAGGTAAAGACAAACCATGAAAGGCAACTATGTATGGAATCGGAACAATTAACTATGAAAGAAACTAATATTAATCGTTGGGAATTTAAAGAGTTGTGTGTATGCAAAACTTAGAGTTCATTTATTGATATACCTATAATGTTGCTTAAGAGATCCTATCATATCTTTGAATTTGAGACTAAAAATGAATGCAGAAGTAAAGAACTAATGGTAAACATGACTGGAAAAATTTTTGGTGGTTTTTGAGTTTTATTCAAGCATTTCCTAAGGTTTGCAAAAACAACCAAAGCAAATGAGAAAAATCTATAGAATGAAATGACGAAAAAATTTAGTGTAAAAAAACAAAGGAAGATAAACAAAAAGAAATAATTAAATTACACTTCTCGTATGCAATAGGGGCCCTCCTGTTGGAGCACGAGATCTAAAACTACCCAAAAAAATGATTATTAGATATGTACTCTTGTCATTGAGGTAAAATAGCTATAGTAGATAGAATTTTATTAAATCGGAATAGTGCGTACATGATAACAAAAATGTCATCAATAACCAAAGAAAGGATGATGATAATGGATGTATCTTCCACTTCTCAATGAATCATATATATATATATTATATATATATTATATATTATTGTGGTGTTTGTTTTAGAACAATTTGAAAAATTGGTTGCTTGAAACATGAGCATGACAACTAAGTCTTCTATTTCTATTGAAATTCTAATTTCTATGATTCGTTATCAAGGAAGTGAATCATAGAAATATTTAATCCTAGACACATCATCATTTGGTTGTTGATTTCTCATTCCTTTATTATTTATCACAATTGCTTGAGATTTAATCTTCTGCCCAGTAGTCTGATTTTCTAGTTCATGCACCATTTGACAATTGATTGAATGTTTGATTGTGTTATTGTTATCAACCAATGAACTTTTGCTTGCACCCAACCGGTGGAATACCATGTAAGATTGATTTGGAATTTGTCCATATGCTTGAGATGACTTTTCCTCCATGGAGTCTACATGAACCTTGGGTTCATGTACAGAATGTTGTCAAGGCTGCATAATGTGTTATCTTTTATAACTTTTGCAAATTGAGCCAAATTTATAAAGTAAAACACATAAAACTAGGAAAATATTGGATTTTTACCTTTTTGTATCTTTTGTATCTCTAATGGTTGATTATTCATGAAACAGTAGTAGGATAATGCAAAGATGAGTGAGTTATAAAGGTTTTTATGGAAAATGAGTGAAAAACTAGGTAACCAATTGTCAAAAAGGATGTTATTTCTTTGGCCCAATAATTGTCACATAATATCCCTGTGTCCTCATCAATCAATGTTTCCAAGTCATTTTTGTTTCATACCACTATATTTTCAAAGAAATTTTAAACTTCAACCGACCATCTATAGTCCTCATTGACCTCTTGTGTCGACAATCCCTGTGTCAATTATACTTGGTGATTTCATCTATTCACATCATCTCTCAATATGTTTCATGTTGATTGATAAGGGATACGTTAAGGCTCTCCTTTGATGGATCTCCTCTTATCAAAGTCAGCATATTATCAAGGAGTGGGGTACAAAAGCAAGTTGTACTTTGGAGCTTGTAATCCTTAGTGGCATGTTTCCTCATGGTAAAAATTGGGTTACCCTTATTGACCCTTAATTGACGGAATATGTGAGTATTCGACAGCAGCTCATCTATTCATGCTCAGTGGGTCACAATAGGTACCTTGCAATCCATTTTCATTATTTATGTACCCCCTTGTGTTTATCAACGGTATCCCTTAATGACTAATAAAAATGTAGTTTCTACCATGCTCGACCTCAACTCATATATTCGCATGATGTAGATTTTACCATTGGGGTTGGGATGAAAACCTTGGGTTTAGGGAATTTCCACTCTTATATGCCACTCATCCCAAGCTATGATGGAGTATGTACCATTTTATGTACTTTGAGGACCACTTAAGGACACCTTTCTTCTATGTGTTTGATCTTCTATTAATGTAGACTCTGACATAGATCCACATTGTATTTATAGGTGGCTATGATCTCTTTATTAATGGCATGGATCTATTCTTCCTTTATGGCCACATATTTAGTATTTCATGTCATGAATCCATAGTGTATATTTTTGGCATCCATATTTAGTTATTTCTTATATCGAGCATGGCTATGCCCACCTCAGGGTTGATCTACATATGATTGAGATGGTTGTTGGGGAAGGTCATAACTAGTTCTTTGGTTCTTGGCTCCTTCATCACATTTTTCTCAACCAACATATTATAATCTAATTCAGCCATGAGTTTCTCTTCTAACCTCGCACATTAAAGGCCATTTATTATCAGCATATTTTCCACCCCTAGGATGGAGGAGAAACTTTATCTTCATTCACATTAGTTGAGGGTTGAGATACTACTCCCATATCCTTGAATATCCACATGTTTATGCCTCATCACTCCATCTCCTTAGCAAAAGGGAGATGCATCACTATGTATTAATTAGCAAAGGGAAATGGGATTGTCAACATAACAAGCTACCTTCAGCAACAGAGCAATGAGGGGTCAAATCTTATAGAGTATGGTTTCCCAAGAGGATCAATTTGAACTAAGATGAGATGATTTTGCATCACACCAATAATTGATGCCTTTAGCCTAACTTCTCTTGGCCCTAGGTTTTTAGATTCATCCCCCCAAATCTATGAGAAGCCTATATAATGACATCCTTTTGGGCAGAAATGGGGAGAGACATAGTGAGGATCCTTATGCTAGTGAATTTCCCATAAACACTTCCCTGCAGTGTTGTGGTGAGCCCGATCATAGCCAATTAAGTCAAAGGAGGAAAAGGAGCCAAGGTAACCGAGAAATAAAAACCTTACACCAAGGTATATTTGTAAGAAACCATTATTATTTTAATATATGTTGCATTATATTCCCCCCAAAATATGGTATTATATTTTATACTTAATGATTGGATCTTAATGTGTTTACATGTTCCAGTTAGATCAACATTATCACATTAACAATTCTTCATTTAGAGACATGAGTTTCCCTTTTGATTGGTGATGTATGTAGGATATAGGAAATTTTTCCATGGGAGAAGGATCTTTAGATTTGAACCAAGATATTCCATAGTTGATTCGATTGAAACCCACACTAGCAAGCAAGAAGTGAAAGGTATGTCAATTATCCCACTCATTGTTTCTATTAATATGAATTGAATGGAGTACAAGATCTAGGGGAAACTTGTAGGTAGTGTAACATCATTGTCTGGTGGATCTAGGGGCAAGATCTATGGAGAAACAACTCCTTTTCCAAGAGGAAAGTTTATTCAAACAAATACAAATCATGCGTCAAAATGATGTCAAAAGAAAAAGGATGTTAAAAATTAAATGGTTGATTATGGTTGGATAATTTCATAACCATTAAATTTTAAAACCAAGATTTCACATAAGCCTTATTGTTGAGTTCAAACATAGGTAAAGAAATATTGTCAT
Source organism: Pinus taeda (assembly GCA_000404065.3). Classification (NCBI taxonomy): domain Eukaryota; kingdom Viridiplantae; phylum Streptophyta; class Pinopsida; order Pinales; family Pinaceae; genus Pinus; species Pinus taeda. The sequence continues at coordinate 31,302 of APFE030667065.1, read as the reverse complement.
GAAGAAATTACAAAAACGTGTAGATTTCAACCAATTATTAAAGATTATCATTTTTGGCATCAATGGAGATCAATTCAAAAAAATTGAAATTTATTGTGTCCATAAATTCAAAACGGTGCTCCCTTGCACCTTAATGTGGAAAGTATAAAAATAAAATAAAAATAGTACTCATGTGCACCTTAAAGGAAGTACAAAAATGAAACACACAAAAAATCTCTTGCACCTTAAGGGCAAACATTTTACAAATAGGAATAATTAATGGTCACACAAAACCACTTGATATAGTGAAAAAAGGGTTATTAGAGAGAACAACCCAAAGCTCAAGCTTGGATCCCTTCTACATTCTATTAACCTTTCAAGTGACAAGGGGGGAACAATGATGTTGATTGTCAAACTTCATGTTTTGACAATAATAGTGACCATGATTTGCAAAGATTTCATCACTTTAGGTAATTTGATGATTGGGGTGTTGATTACATTGTTTATGTGCCATTTTTTAACATAAATATTGTAGACATTTTGTTCACATAGATCATCATAAGACCCATTATTGGTTTTGTACATGATTGGGTCGTTAGGAATTTTCAAGGAACTTCTAAACTTAAATATTACCCATTTCCCATAATTTGTTCTCATTAACTATTGGAATTCATATTAGCGAACAAATTACAGATATTAGAACGCACATGTTCAAAGAGTGAGCTTTTCCATATTCTTGACATCTAGATTGGGCAATTTTTAAGGAAATATTCATCAAGATTCAACTCAAGAGTTTCAAATTGAGGAATGAGTTGATTCCAATTCATGCATTAAGAACTTGGTGTAATTATTCGAACTTATGATTAAGGGGGTGATTGTTAGCCTATGAGTCCTAATATACTCTCTAAGATTTGGATCATCTCTTTATGAGTTTTCATCCTTATCATTGACAAGTTATTATTCTTATACATTGATGAGTTGTCCATGTGAGATCATATTTATAACTAGATGTGGTTACATCCTGTACCATATAATCATTGTGATGAATATATTATTGAGGTGGCTAAAGCCTTCTTTTCCAATCTTATTATGTTATGTCTCATTGCACATTTAAACAATTATTTGGCATCTACATCTTCCATGATTCATTATCCTTTTGCTTATGTAATAGAATGGTAGGCTTTTTTTACTTGATTTTATGCTTTTTATTCTTAAATCCATGTTTGAAAGCCAATATTTTGCATAAGCCTTATTGAGTTCAAACATAGGTACAAACATAAATTTTACATGATGAACTTGCAAAAGAATATGGTTTTTAGGGAATTGTTATAGATTACCATTTTTGGCATGATTAGGACCCAATTCAAAAAAATTTAAAGATTTAAGTCCATGACTTCAAACTATCACTCCCTTGCACATTAAGGGTAGCTAGTACACAAATGAAATGAAAATGGTACTCTCTCACACCTTAAGGAGAGTAAGTACACAAATAAAACAAAACTCAACTCTTGCACCTCAAGGTGTAGAGTACATTGAACAAGTAAAAGTAAAATCAATATTTAAACTATGTAAAAGTATCGCATTGATGCATCAATTGACTTTGTGAATCTAAATGCCGTAGGAGTCTTGTTCGACAAAGACATTTGTCCAACAAGAAACATTTTTTTATGAATAATTTGAGTACATGAAGAAGATTGCAAATGTAGATTAAAAAAAAAATTGATGGAAGAAAACAAAGAAGACAAACTTTTGAGGAATTGTAGCAAGAGGCATAATTTGAAGATGTAAGAAAAATGAGAGAAGTGAAAGAAGATGCTAGAAGAAAAAAGACTATAGGTAAAGAAAGTAAACGATGAAAGAATAGACAAAACATTGGGCACACGAAAAACACAATGGCAATCCAAGAAACATGAGATAACAAAAGATGGAAGAAAAAAAACCAGCGTAACCAAGGTAAACAAATAGTGAAAATAGTGACATATTGCAATAGTAACTAAAGTGAATCCTTAGAAAATAAAATTATTTAATTTGATTATTCTTATAGTAATGAAGAGTGTGAGTTGTGATAAGACAAATATATCCCTAAATCTCTTTTTCATGATTTGTGGTAAACAAAAACCACTTGCCATGACTAATAGAAGTTTATGATCAACCAAAAACCACTTTGTATAATAGTTGATTCATGGTACGCTAAAACCACTTGAGAAATGCAATGGTTGAAGGTAATCCACAAAAACCCAAGATGTAGTTATGAGTAAATCAAAAAGGAAATCAAAATGATAATCGATGGTGATGCAAGGGGGATAAAATGTACAAATATGAAGGTTTGTGATTTAATAATTGTTGTTGAACTGTGTGAGAAAACATTTCCTAGAGAACCATTGGATGCAATTGGTGACAATCGATGTATTTGAAAGATGGTGACTGTTTTTTATGGGTTTTTACGATTATGACATTTATATTTTGCAAATACAAGATCCTCGCAAAATAAGATGAAGAAGACAAAAAATGAAAATTGCAGAAGACATATAATAAAGATGAAGACTAAAAAAGATTAAAGATGAAGATTCGACCATGTAAATAACTAATGAAAGGGAGAGCAAATGGTTGAAGTACATTCTCATTAAGGGGGAGTAGAAAGGAATTATCATATTTGTGAATATAAATGTTTGAAGTATGTAGTTACATAAATATAATGTAGTAGACAAGTTTAAACAACCATGTACAAGTAGAATTAGTTACAAATGAAGATCGATACAAAGATTCATTTAGATATATTGGAAAATAAGCATGCATATGATTTAACTAAATATCTAATTATGACAAAGTCGTTATGTTCACAAAGTTATATCAATAGATTATGTAATAAAAACACATAAGATATAGTTTATTGAATAGAATTTCCCTTCGACGGTTTCTTAAGTATAAACTCTTCATGTCCTTTACTTTAGATAGTGTATTTGTTGTTGAGGTGTAAACCACAACAATAAACATGTTCAATTCTCATGTCCTCTTCCTTTCTAATTTGGAGATACCACTTTCCTTCTAAAAACCCTCTGCTCAAGCACTCCACTAAACTCCAACTATAGAGTAAATTTTAAAACCTCTAGTCCAAACACTCCAATGGACTTCAACTACATATTCATAGTCTAATCACATACTAAAAGACATTCTACCTAAACACAAAGTTGACATTTAAAAATGTTTAATCATAAAATGAAAAATTAGACCCACCCAAAAAAACAAAAAAACATTATTTAATGAAACAAAAAGACTTTACATGGCTTTGGTTTTGTTTATATGCCATGTAATAAGTTTAACAAGAAGTTGACAACTTCGGAAATTTTGTTTAACACTACCCATATATTTAAAAATGTTTAATCATAAAACAAAAAATTAGAAAATAATTAAAAATAATTAAACAACAACAACAAAACGAAAACAAAAACAGAAACATTAATTAATGAAACAAAAAGACTTTACATGGCTTTGATTTTGTTTATATGCCATGTAACAAGTATAAACAACCGGTCAAAGTGCGACAACTCGAATATTTGGAAATTTTGTTTAACACTCCCCATCCACATCCACATCCCCACCAGGACACAGCTTATTATGGCTTCATTAAAAGGGTAGGCAGCCCCAAGATAAATATGCCCTTCAAGTATTTCTAGACATCTCACCCCTATATTCAATGATGAAATTTCAAGTTACAAGTTATCTTGCAATCTATTGACAACTAACATAGAGTTTGAAGTGTCGATCAACTCGAATTGAACCTAGATCTCCCCAAGGTAATCCCAACCAATGACCAGATCCTAAAATTTAAAAAGTTAAAATAATAATAATAATAATTTAAAAGAAAAAAAAAAAAAACATGACTTGAAATAAATTAATTGATAACTAATGTAAAACGTTAACAACCATTAAAACTAGTAAGTAAAAATAATATTGTAACACTTCATTTAATGCTACACCTTCTAAGAGAGACGTCTATAACTACCTACTTTATATAACAAAAAAATATAAAATTAAACACAAGTGTGTTGTGTATTTTTTAATCATCAAAAGTCTATGATTTGAAAATTTTTCCAACTTATACATTTACCTATGCTTCGAATGATATTGATAAGTAGATAAAGTTCTAAATATCAACTTCACACAAAGTTGCCAATATATAAAATATGAACTCAACCCAGAATATATCCAATTTATATATGTCAAAATTATATCTAAAGTTAATGTTTATATATATAATTGTGACTTCAACTCACAATGTGTCAACATTATAAATATTTTCATATAAAACTAGACACTTGAATTCAACTCAATATATGTCAAATTATATTTGTTGTATTGGTTGATTGGCACATTTGTAACTATTCAACAGATTTGTGTTTTTAATCACAATACTCAATGCTTAGATACATTATTTCAAATTCAAAACTATAAATAAATATAACTATTCAAGAGATTTGTGTTTTTAATCACAATAATCAACTTATATTTGTTGTATTGGTTGATTGACACATTTGTAATTATTCAAAAGATTTGTGTTTTTAATCATAATACTCAATGCTTAAGTACATTATTTCGAATTCAAAACAATAAATAAATATAACTATTCAAGAGATTTGTGTTTTTAATCACAATATTCAATACTTAGGTACATTATTTCGAATTCAAAACAACAAATAAATATAAGATTCCCACCAAATATTATTATTTTACATAAGCATTCACATATATGCAAAATTCATTCAACTATATTCAACTATATCCAAAATTCATTAAACTATATTCAACTATATCCTCTATTATTAGAGATTAGTTGAAAAGAGTGTATGTCAAAGTTATAAATATTAGCTTTGTGAGACGCGGATAGATATATAAACCATATTAGCTTTGTGAGACGCGAATAGATATATGAACCATTGTGACTTCAATTCAAATCAACAATTCAATTCAATATCTGTCAAAACTTATATTAAAATTATAAATGTTAACTTCATACACAGGTGTTAAATATATAGACAATTGAAATCAACAACAATTGTAACCCCAATTCAATATGTATCAAATTAATGTCAAAATTATAAACATTAACTCCATACAAAGCTGCTAGATATATGGATAATTGAAGTCGGTCAAATTTATATGCTGTGGTCTTATGCACTATCAAATCATATAGGTTATGCACTGACGAAATTATGTTAATTGTATTACATCATTAACATCGTAAATATTTAGTACAATCAGGTTTCTTATCAAAGTATTGAATGCTTAGATACCATTTACACTGCGTTAAGCTTCAAAACAAAAAATAAATATAAAATTCACACCCATCAACATATTCAAAAGTTTTTCAACTATATCTTGTGGTATTAGAGACTAGTTGAAAATTAGATGCAAACTTTGGGATAACTGAGCGCTGCAATCACAGCATTACTCGCACAACACAGCACACGCAACTTATTTCCAGCCGAACACAATCAAGAATTTTACCCAATTCGGCTACCATTTTGCTTCTAGAATCCAAAAGCAATGCATAAATCAAGTCCCGACTCTGCATTACTAGCCATGAGAGAAAAATAATAATATATAATTTAAACCAACAATAAATTTTGTTAAATCCGCTATATTCAAGTTAGACACGTGAAAGCAATACAGGTATGGTAAATGACTTTAGCCTGTGTTTTAATATCGAGCTTGCTGAGCTAATGATGAAGTGGTATAAGAAATGTGCGTTCCATTCAAGCCCAAAAATGCACCTCAGCCCTTAAATTTCTTACATATCTACCATTACTGAGCTAATGCAAGAGATGTAAAGCGTAAGCAGATTGTTCTGAGAGGACAGGCAAGCAACTATTCATTAAAAACAACCAGTACCCAGCAGAGAGGAGTCGGACAGCTTTTCATTACAGACAATCAGTACACAGCAGCAGCAGGAGGTAAGGTAGCTATCCTAACAGAAACTTCAAAGTGTAAACAGGATTTATTACCTTATTTATTTGACATATATATGATCTTCAAATATTCAAGACGACTAACTCATTAAAAGGTTAATCTTTGGGAATTATTTCAATTCAATTATAGTTCACATTACAACTGCAGGGTGAAGCAGCCAAAAGTACCACTTATATAAACACACATTATTTATGAATCGGTTACAACTGGGATAGATTACAAAGATACAAACGCAGCTGCAGTTCATAATGAGAATGCCAATTTGAATCCACTTGAACAAGTAGAATAAAGCACAACTTCAAATGCTTCCGACACCATATTTTATTTGGATATCACACACTAGGTGGTAGAAACGTGGATACTGACCACCATAGGGACTTACTACTTTCTCCAAAACAATTATTTGATATACAAATATTCATCAGCGTAGCTTTCATTCTTCTATTATTTTGGTGAGAAAAAAGTGGCACTACATTTCCAGAGTCGTAGACAGGAAATTCAAAACAATTTTCCAGATTAGAACGAAAAAAAACAGAAATAATATCACGCTGGTGTCACGATATTCCTGAATGACAGACAGGTTACTAAGTGCCACTAACAGTGGCAATTCGTGAACAGCTATACGGTTCCACAATACCAGGTGAGTCAATAACATTGCACCATTGCACTTATTCCGGCCAAACAGCAAAAATATTGTGCATTTATATCGGTAGTGTTGGAAGTTACGCGAGGCACCCTAATAGATGCCACATGACCGAAAAATTCTGGCCAGACAGCAAAAAGATTGTGCATTTGTATCAGAAGTGTTGGCAGTTACCCGAGGCTCCTTAATAGAGACCACACGACCCAAAAGTCTGGCTGTAAAACAAGCCATAGAAAGGCTTCAAACACATCTTTCATACGCATGCCACACTTTAAAAAAGTAATCTGATTTCTACTTGTACCTTGCAAGAAACTTGCCTGATGGAAACACTGGCTTCCCAAATTGAGTTTGGACCACAGTTTGACACCCATCTTGCAGTTCCCTCCGAGTTTAGTCCACAGTTGCTGATAGCTTATCCTGCTTATCCTAATTATCCTAATCCACTGCCTCGGGGCCTTTTAAAACGGATGTCTTGAGGTGATATAGCATTTCTAGTTGTTATGTTATTGTACAGGTTCCTAGTTTCCTGCAACAACACTCCTCTCCTACTGTCCACATTTAGCATTCTCCCATCACGAACTGGCACATACTGCTGCCTCGAATTCTGCTGCAAGCCATTTTGTTGAAATGCATGCTCCATCCCTCGAGTAACCTTGTTTCCTGGGCTCACAAAGGAGCCTGACCTGTTTGCATAAGAATTTCCTCTACCATCATCCCTATCTGCATAACGACCAGTCAAGACTGGTGCCCTGCTTATGGTGTTTGAAGAACTTCCTCCGTGAATATCTGACACAGTCATTGTCCGTAAATGGGAGTTCTGAGAATCTCTATTTGGAGGTGCCTCTACATCCAGTACTCCATCATAGGAAAGCATACATGCAATAGCAAAAACTGATTCTCCAAGGATAGGTGGCAAAATCTTGCGGGGATGTTTGACCTGCCAGGCATTGTATCAGTGAGATCTACAAAGCATTTTGGCTACATTTCTAAAGCTCAACTTACTGTCATTAGCAAACATTCCGTTGCACAAACTTACATACCCACCTAACAAAAAATGTCCATGTAATGATATGGACGAAGAATGATGTCATTAATTAAAAATAAAGAATGGCTACCAACGCATAGAAAAAATACAAAACCAAGAAAGCATACTTTCAATGAAGCATAAGGAATGGTGTCATTAATTAAAAATAAGGAATGGCTACCAATGCATAGAATAAACACGAAGCCAAGAAAACTTTGAATGAAGATAATGGCTACCAACGCATAGAAAAAATACAAAACCATGAAAGCATACTTTGAAAGCAGCTGCTGCTAAAAGTCTCTCCCTTAAGCAATAAAGTTGAGCTGCATTCAGTGATGTCACTTCAAATCTAATCCACCGATCTACAACTATAGAAACTGCCTTGTCTGGTGAAGACATAACTTTTTGCTGTTGCTTTTCAGAAGGATCTGGTTTAAGAATCTCATCTTCATCCTCGCTATCAGAGGTATCATCATTTTCATCATCCATTTCTTCATCAGGATCAAGCGGAGCAACCACCATTTCTGTAGCAAGTAATAGTAGTGGATAGGGCTGGACTAGAGTACAGTTTTTAATGGACATCGATGCCTCACCGCGTGTTACCTCATCAAACACAAGCAGAGGCCTGTTCAAGAATTCCTTTCTCTGTGAATTCGAATTGTAATGTACCAACCTAAAATTTGCAGAATGGGGATGAATACGTACTTTTTCACCTCTGGCAGTCTGCACTACTGCTTTCTGACCACTGGGAAGTGGTGGCAACAATATTCCTACCATTGGATACAAACCAGCTAATAGAACTGCACGTAGAATACCTGGATGCTGAGCATTCAAGCTGCAGGACTGTAAATCCTCTGAGACTAAACCCTTCTGAGTAAGCTCATTCCACAACTGCTTACGCATACCATCCAACATAACCATGGTTCCATGAGAAACAAAATTCTTAGCACAGAATGCAGCGTGCTGTCCCTTTTTCTTTGCTTCTCTCCACTGATCAAATGCTGCAACCACTGCCAAATGATCACTGTAGCCACCATAGCATGACGTGAACTCCATCTTTGCTGCAAAGGCTCGCTTTTTTTCGTGTGGTGCCATTGGCAAAACAAAAGGCTCTCTGTAGCCTGCAGCACAGGCTATTGTCAAAGCAGGATCAAGGCAGTTTAATAATATTGCAAATAGTAACATCTTGCTTGTTGAGGGATGAACTGGTAAGGAACCCAGCTGCTTTCCCAGTTCTGTAAGCTTTTCTCCTCGCGTTAAAGCCCCTATATCTTGGAGCAATGTGATTGCATTACGAACAGCAAGATCGACTGGTGCATCAATTGCCTTGTAAATGAATTCACTAATGTTACAATCAGGATCTAGTATTTTGACCTGAATCATTCAAAAAAGGAAGTCACTCATCTATAAGCATATTTCAAATTTTATTCTGAATTGAACCTAAAGATGAAATTTAATGTCTGTAAAAGAGAAAGCCTCTCTAGTTACCTGCAAACAGAGTTCCTCAAGTGGAGTTCGTTTAATTTCAGGGACCTGATAGTCAGGCAAAGCTGCAGCACGGACTTTGGAGAAGAGATGATAACAGGTTCCTGGTTGGCACCGACCAGCACGCCCTTCTCGCTGCTTAGCACTTGCCTTAGATATCCAAGTTGTTTGAAGCGTGGAGACATTACTATAAGGGTCATAACTTTTCTCTTTCATGCGCCCACTGTCAATAACAAAAGTGATATCGTCAATAGTTATTGCAGTTTCAGAAATATTTGTGGAGAGGACAATCTTACGAACACCGGGTGGTGGATGTTTGAACACTTTCTTCTGCTCAGCGGGGGGAACCATGGAGTGAAGAGGCAGTATTAGATACTTTGAATTATCTCTAAATATAGGAGAATCTCGCAAGCGATCCCTACAGCGAGTTATTTCCTCCCATCCTGGTAAAAAAACCAGCACAGCTCCTTCCTCAGATTCAGAATTGCCCATATTAGGGCTTTTGCATATTTTTTTTAACAACTTCTCAATAAGTTTAACATCAACCTCATCCATATCAACTGTTACCATATAGCTTTTAAGCAATTCCGCTTCTTCAGCTGCTGACTGCACCTGCACTTGGTCCTTCTCTTTGATTTGTTTCATGATAAGTTCTGCAGCTTCATCTTGATGCTCCCTCTGAGCCCATTCTAAAGCCACACTCCCATCTTGTGCCTGTAAAATACAATCGGCACCATATGAGAGCAGTAGCGAAACATCATCCACTCTGCCTTTGCCAGCAGCCACCATTAGTGGTGTAGCTCCAGTCAAAGAATGTTGATAATTACAGAGTTCAGGGCTTGGATTCCCTGAAATTATGTCCATCAGCAAATCAAAATCATTCTCTAGCCAGGCAAGAGTGATAGCCTCATCCATAGCACTCGTGTCTTCCTGAGTCAGTGATGGGGTCTTGCAACTTGCCAAATTTTGATTATTATTATCAGTTAACTGTTTCTCATCCATCCCAGATTCTACAAGAGCAAGTACATCCTCCAAATAATATGTACGGACCTAAAGAGCCAAAAGATAATTTCACGTTTATAATGTGGCACATGTAGGATATCCTAATGACACAGAATCATGATGCTTTGCAAGAATTGACATATATTAGAATAAAATACTTACCGGGTAAGTGAACCCAGGGACATTAATGATTGGACAACCATTGAAATACTTCGAAAACAATTCGGCATCAAGAGTGGCGCTCATTAATATCTATTCAAATAGAGGATATTAATTAAATTTTATTTGCCAATGCAACAAATAGAATGTCAATAGGAGATAAAATTGTAGGAAAACTAAATAAAAAACAAAGGTAAGTAAATAGAAGCCAACCAGGCGCAAATCTGGCCGAGAAGGAAGCAAATCTCTGCATCAGAAATAAACAACAAATTAGGAATAGTAACTTCCACAAATAAAAATTTACAAATGCAACTAGTGATGCTTTACCTGAGTATAATCAGCATAAAATCGGCATAGCGATCTCGTTCATGGATTTCATCCTGTACCACAGATATTATAACCATCCACATAAGAGTTCTACAAGAGCAGTTCTTCTGTCAAATAAAACTCTTCAAACACATGGTTTTCCTCTCTGGAGGTGCTAATGTGGTTGGCAACATTTTGACTGATGGATTCTTTGCTCTGAACATTCATGCTCTTTCAGATCTTAGTCTGCAGTTGTTGGTTACATTGTTTAAATAGTTTTCTGGGTAAACCACCTTTAATTTAGTTCCTTTCAACATTTTGGATCAAAGTAATGTAGTCCCTACCCAAGAAAGATATTTTAGCTTGAAAAGGAAATGAAAATAATTATGTTGTTATTTATATGAAAGGAACTTCGAAAAATTAAAAAAGCACAAAGGCCAGCTTAGGTTACAGGAATGATTTTAAGTTCATTTTATTTTAATTTAATTATTTAAAATATATATTTAACAACCAATGCAATTAAAGTTTAAACGATAACTAATATTTACAAAAGGAAAATAACTGAGATTACGAAATAAAAGTTTCTAGAAATTTAAAAACAAATTAACTATCGAAGGACTCTATGGCTTGTTGCCACACAATCTAGCAGGGGCCTTAGGAGGGGTACCTAAGGGACAACTACTAGACCAAATGACAACAATGGAACAAAGACCCACTGTCACCTCGGTCAGTGTCCCCTGCTCTTGATGGACTTTCACCAATGGGAGGAGTCCCAGTATAAGGGAAATCACTAGGATGATAGGATCAATGGCTAGGTATAGTGTGATTTCCAAAGCCCATTCAAAGGATAAACTCAAATAATGGCTTAATTGCTTCAAAGGGAGTTAACGGCTCTCCAAGAAAGGCTTAATGAGGAGGCCTAGACCTAGGGATAATAATATTCGATGATGATGAGAATTTCTAAGGTCAAGGCTCCTAAGATGATTAGGACCTCTTAAGAAGCTCTTTGAAGTAAGCAATTGCTTCTATGCTAAGTGTTGCTTGACTTGACAAACTTAAAATGGGTCCACACGAGATCTAGGGCTAGAAGACTATCCTTTAATGTGATTCTAGGTCAAGCAACGATTAAAAAAAGGTCAACAAAGGATTCAAGTGCATATGACCTTTCAAATGCCACTAACCAAAGAAGTTTAAAGCTAGAATCAAGGTTGGAGTTAGGGTTTGAGATTTCTCTCAAACTAGCCACAAGAATTGCCTCAAAATTTGAGTAGCTAGGAGACACCCCAGTGCAGTAGCCTACCAACTCACTCCTCAAGATGGCATGTCCAATGCAATTTGCACAAGGCCCTAGGTGACCCTCTAGGGTTAGGGCAGAAATACGAAAAGAGAGAAACAAAGGTGTTTTAGGTTGATGAAAGAATTTCCCTCTACCAAGGAGAGACCTGTGCAGCTTTTGTTAACCCTAGGAGGCAGCAACACAGCAACAAGAGGTATTTATACTTCGTTTCGCAAGAGATAATGGAGTTTTGAAGGTGCAAGATAGAACAAGCATCGAGGAACATTCATTCACATTATCTAACATGTAATGCATGCAATACTTCAAAATCTCAGTGTTTTCATGAATTCGCATTTAGTTAGGGCACATGTAAGATTATGACAAGATATTCCATTCATTAATCATGCAACAAAGTAAAGAAATAGCACTTACAAGATAAAGCGAATATATCCATCCATCACATTTGCAAATAGAAGCTCCCAGACAAGATAGCGAAAATCCCAAACATCAAAATGCATCAATAACTACCGATTTCATCCATCAATTGTAGGTTTGAATTCTTTTTACAAGAGAAATCCCAAATGATGATGAGTTTCAAATGAGGCTCTTTTTAATTTATATGAGCCTTTAGGAGTTCAATTTAGTCTAATAAGCCTAATTAAGCCCCTAAAATCACTTTAATGTGCAAAATAACAACCCTATTGCTGACAAGCCCACCAAATCGCTGAAAAGTACAAAATAGCCTTCCTAATGAGGCCGAAATAATGAATAACGGCCGTTGGAAGGCCAAGATAAGTCCTCCATGTGCAATGATGAAGAGTAGGGCTCCGAAAATGATCACTGGGGGGGTGGCCCCTTGGTTTCCAAGAAAAACACCTATGGTGCTCCCAAGTGGTTATGAGGGACAATCAAGGCTCTCACGGTTCTCCAACTAGATCAAACATATTGATGCTCCATCAATAAAAGCTAGAATGATGACACATGCCCTCCCATGTATCTCCAGATGAGACAACACCCCATCTAGACCCTAGATCAGCTGCCAAGTATCAAGTGCAAGTGTATGGCCAGTTGGACAACATGGATCCAAATGCATCATCACCTTTGTATGGTTGGGGCACGAACAAGTAACATGTGGTGCTGAAGAGGCCCACAACGTGGCAATCAATGCTTTGTTTTGGTGGAGGCCCATGGCTCTCAACGCTCACCCTACAAGTGCTATTATGGACCCTTTGGAGGGCTTAGACCCTATATAGGGAGATCAAGTTCAAATGAAGACCCACCTGCAATCTTGTATACGATCCAATGTGTCTCTTCACTTTCCAGGTCAATAATCCATTAGTACAATTGAGTAAATAAACTTGTTAACCAAGGGAAAAAGTGGACACTTCATAGTAGCATGCCCTTCCAAATAGGCTTTAGAGTGTACAAGTGTCACCAAGCTCAACATGAAAGGTTAATAAAGTACCCCATTAGGTGGTTTCAACCTCTAAGGGAGTAACAGGTCCATGGTACATCCATCAAATGGCAAGTGTCATGTGAAATGATGGTGGAATGGAGTGGGGTAATAGGGAAGGCTCCAAGCCACATGCCCTCGTACCAATGTTTTAAAACTCTGACTCGGCCGGGGGTCGACTCCGACTCCGACTCTAACTCAGTATCGACTCGGCCGGCTCAATTTCAATGACTCTGTCATTGTAAAAAAATACATCAAATATTCTTTTTTTATAAAAAAACACAATTTTAAAGATTTTCATTCATGTTTCCAAACACACAGCATTAGAATATAGATAGAAGACAACATATGATCAAAGTAAGCTCATGAATATATCCATTATATCAAAATGGCACCCAGTGCACTGTCCAATACATACATGATGATGATATAGAGATCAAAACAAAAACACATAACCAAGGAGGCTAGAAATGACCTCTACAACAAAAATAAATTGTGACCAGTACTACTAGCTAGTGGCTACTACTAGAGGAGCTAAGATCATCTGGATCAACCACTAGTAGCATATCTACATGCTTCATAGTTTGTAAATCATTTTTGATCTTGTACTCTCATCAATCATCTTAGACCATCTCACCAAGATGGATGTTAATAGATGTATTCATGAGAAAAACTACAAAAGCAATTTGTATGTGACACAGATCAAGATATAGGATCCCTAACGCCAAAACTTCCGCATCTACATCTACATGTAGTCATGTGGCTACTGCTAGAGGAGCCAAGATCATCTGGATCAACCATTGGTAGCATATCTACATGCTTCATAGTTTGTAACTCATTTTTGATCTTGTACCCTCATCAATCATCTTAGACCATCTCACCAAGATGGATGTTAATAGATGTATTCATGAGAAAAACTACAAAAGCAATTTGTATGTGACACAGATCAAAATATAGGATCCCTAACGCCAAAACTTCTGCATCTACATCTACATGTAGTCATGATAGACCCATCTACACCCCATAGAATATTTTGTGGCTATTCTCTAGTTTTAGGATCCCTTGGGGCAACTTCAAGTTTGTTCCGATCAACTTTGTAATGTGTATAAAGATAAACTGCCATCTTCCAAGAGAGAATTGCACCTATAAACATTCTAACTAGGATCACATGTATGATCAGCATTTCAATTTCATGTGCCCTCTTTATTATATGGTTCTCAAATAGTATCATTGTTTACTTAGAAATTCACATTGTTCCTTGAGGAATTTCATACAATGAAGGCAACAAATCTCTTGCTCTATTCTTATAGGAGATTTCATCTTCTTGGCAAAAAGTTCACAACATTAGATCCTATTAAATTGCCAGCGCCAGACTCATCACTTTCTATTTTCAAGCACTAAACAATTCATGCCACAGGAAGCCGAGTGAACAAGTAAACAACCTATGAAAACAGTCAGTTAATGTGGAATTCATGTGTCCACCAGCTTTTAACACAAATCTCTTCACCAAAAAACAAGTAAAAAAAAAAATTTATGCTTTTTTGAGTTTTCAGGCCACTGTTACCGAGTTAGCCGAGTAGGCTCGAACTCGACCGAGTCAGCCAGGTTATTACCAAGCCAACCGAGTTGTTAGACAACTCGGCTGACTCAGTAATAACCCAGCCGACCGAACCGGTTTGATTGCCGAGTTGACCCGGTGAGTGCTTGACTTGGACCAACTCGGTCGAATTAGTTCCGAGCCAGCTGGTTCTTAAAACGGTGCCTGGTACAAGAGAAACTATAATGAGGGAAGCCCACACATGGGTGTATGAATGTAGGTGGGAGCAATCGTGGTGCATGAGTTACTTTGGCCTTTGTTTTTCCACCCTTACTTATATGCATTTTTCCTTTTATTGATTTTTCTTTCTTTTAATCGCTCAGGGCTCTAGGGGATGAGAACATGATGTGTATGATAAAGCAATGATTACCCCCTTAAGGTTGGGCAGTTCATTGCCCACAAAGGGTTGGGAAAATCATGGGTTCCTTAATGATGCAAGGGGCACACATAGGGGCCCTAGGAACCAAGGTGAAGGCCATAGAGATAGGGGTAGAGTTCATGCTTAGCTTTTTCCAACATGCTAAATTCTCATGTCCCGACCATTTTTGCATTTTATGGTACATTTCCTGTTAGCAATGTTTTAAAACTTCGACTCCGACTCTGCCGAGGGTCGACCCCGACTCCGACTCGGCCGAGGGTCGACTCGGCCAAGGGTCGACTTGCCGACTCGATTTCAATGACTTGGTCGTTGTAAAAAATACATTAAAGATTTATTTTTTAATAAAAACACATAATTTTAAAGATTTTCATTCATGTTTCCAAACACACAGCATTAGAATATAGATAGAAGACAACATATGATCAAAGTAGGCTCATTGTAAAGTTTTGTAGATGTTCTATGCTAAGAGCAATTTCACTTTTCACACAGCAATCATACAAGTAGTTAAGCAAAATGCAGATAGAACATATAAGCAGATCTTACAGAAGACAAATCAGAAACAGGAA
>APFE030667065.1:0-15446 GCA_000404065.3 Pinus taeda | reverse complement strand
ACTCTTTGACCTCGATTTTTGTGCCAAGTAGTACGGCCTTCAAAAATCGAACTTCCCACCAATTTTCAGCTTGATTGGACCAAGGGTTGACCAAAGTCAACGCTGGTCAAACTTTCTGCAAAACCCTAGCAGCAGAAAATCCGTACAGTCTGTCCTCTTCGTCCTTCCCACGTGTGGCTGAATTCGTCCTCCAGGTAGCTTGTATTCTCTAAGATGAGAGAGGAAGATGTGAGTTGAATTGTGTGTTTATTCTCTCCAACTTTTCCTGTATATATATACATCAATGAGGGTGTGTGACACATCTGTTGGGCATGTGAGCCTACATTAAAAACTGGCTGACCTTGCACATATAATTTATTAAGAATAATAAATTCAAAATATAAGTTCTGCTCATCGGATTAAGACTATTTTTATATGGATTTTACACCTCTCTGAAAGAGGAATCCAACAAAAATATTTGCCTCTTAATCTGATCATCAGAACATGGAGTTTGGACCTAGTTGTCCAAATTTGCCTTCTTTATTTCAGGGCTCTAGGGGATGAGAACATGATGTGTATGACAAAGCAATGATTACCCCCTTAAGGTTGGGCAGTTCATTGCCCACAAAGGGTTGGGAAAATCATGGGTTCCTTAATGATGCAAGGGGCACACATAGGGGCCCTAGGAACCAAGGTGAAGGCCATAGAGATAGGGGTAGAGTTCATGCTTAGCTTTTTCCAACATGCTAAATTCTCATGTCCCGACCATTTTTGCATTTTATGGTACATTTCCTGTTAGCAATGTTTTAAAACTTCGACTCCGACTCCGCCGAGGGTCGACTCCGACTTCGACTCGGCCGAGGGTCGACTCGGCCAAGGGTCGACTTGCCGACTCGATTTCAATGACTTGGTCGTTGTAAAAAATACATTAAAGATTTATTTTTTAATAAAAACACATAATTTTAAAGATTTTCATTCATGTTTCCAAACACACAGCATTAAAATATAGATAGAAGACAACATATGATCAAAGTAGGCTCATGAATATATTCATTATATCAAAATGGCACCCATTGCGTTGTCCAATACATATGCGATGATGATATAGAGATCAAAACAAAAACACATAACCAAGGAGGCTAGAAATGGCCTCTACAACAAAACTCTATGACCAGTACTACTGGCTACTGCTAGAGTTGCCAACATCATCTGGCTCAACCTTTGGATCAGAGTCAGAGAGGGAAACCCATGAGTTAGATAGGGAAGCCCAGGGAGTCCCCAAAAATGAAATTTCAAAAAAAAATGACGCTGAAGTGACTTGACCGGCTGCTGTTACCGAGCCGGCCGAGTTGGCTCGGACTCCGCCGAGCCGACAGGGTTGTTACCAATCCGGTCAGTCATTAGCCAACTCGGCCAGCTCAATAACAACCCGGCCGGCCAGTCTGGTTCAAAGGCCGAGTCGACCCGGTTGGGCTATGACTCGGACCAACTCGACTAAATTGGAGTCGAAACGGCCGGTTTTTAAAGCAATGGTTACAAGTGGACAAATTATGCTTTTAACTTTCTTTCTAACTTCATCAACCTCCGAGGCATCATTCCAAGCCCGACCCAAAGTGTGGACAAGGGGAAGGGGAAGCTAACCTTTTCTGGATCCAATGGAATATTGTGGAGCCAAATGGGAAAAGTGTGAAAAGGGGTTATAATGAGAGTGTAGAAAAAATATGATCTGCATCCTTAACCCAGCTTCCAAGTTTGCATGTGTTGTTTAGGCCCACCCTACATGTTTTGTCATGCTGATATAAATTTCGGTATGCATTAATTGTAAACATTCACAGAGTACTTGTACTATTTTCACTTTCCTATCAGTGGAAAATTAACACATTATTTTTGCAAGCATTTACACATGAAACACTAGTTTTTTGGTCAAAGTGACCCTAGAAAAACCCCACAGCCACTTCGGGAAAACCAGTCTTCAAAGGAGGATTTTATTGCTTGAGAAAATTAGTCTAACTACATAAAATAGTCACAGTACTTTTCTCCCTTAGCAGCTGAAGCATTAAATGCAATTCTGGAAATTTGTGCCCACTGATATTTTTCATATTTTCACAAAATTTTAACCCAGAAATTTTGTGCACTTTATCACAGCTCAGCCCCTCGATTTTTGAGCCCAAAATTCTGCCTCAAATTCTGTGCAAACACTCCCTCAAATTCTGCGCTGATAGGTGATTGCGGTGCCTCAAAATTCGTGTCAGGTGAGAACTAAAACCCTCCTCGAAAATCACACTGCCTGTAGCAACAATTCTGAAAATTCTGTCTCAATTTTCAGGCCAGGACAGCGCAGCAACCTCCTTTGAATTTCATGCCCAAGTGCCTTGAAATTTGTGTTGCAATTTGGCTGTTGTGTTCCTTGATTTTTGTACCTCTCTCTCCTAGAAATCCGAGTTCTTCCTCAATTTTTGTGGTGCCTCCTTCCCCTCAAAATTCGTGCCTTCCATGGAATTTCAGCCCTCCTCTTGTTGCAAATTCCCCTTTAAATTTTCCTTCTCCTCATGCTCTCTCAAGTGTGAAGTGAAGAATGAGCCTCCATTTTCTCCTTTTGTCTCTTCGAAAAGATTGAATCCCTAAACCTAGGATCTAATAGATGAGACTTAATCTTCAAATCTCAAGATGTATGGTTGAGATTAACTCTCTCAATTGACTCCCCTCACACATTGGCCCCATTACTCAAAAGTCCCCTATTACATTTTTCAAGTTGTGTACCTTTTTCTATTTTTCTCATAAAGTGATTTTCAATCTCACTTTAATATTAGAAAAGTACACTATGTACTTTACACATAATGTCGCTTTATAAAATAAAAGTGACTTTAATATTAAAAAAAGTACATGGTACAATACTTTTAAGTATCTTTTCCACCCATGACATTAATCTAACTGATAAATGTCACCAAGACAAAAATTATTAATGTGTCTACTACGCTGAAAGGGATAAATGCCTAGTAACACCTCTCATTGGTACTATTTCCAACACTCCCTCTTACCAAGGAAGGTGATACTCACCACTCCCATCCTGTCTCTAAAGAAAACATGCTTGCCTCTAGGCAAAGACTTGGTGAGAATGTATGCTAACTGCTCATCAGTGGATATATAAACAAGCTTCATTGCTCCTCTCTGAACCCAATCTCTCATGAAGTGGTATCTAATCTCTATATGCTTTGGTCAACCGTGAAAGACTGGATTCTCAGAGAGTTTAATACAACTCTTATTGTCACAGTAAATCGTAGTTGGTCTCAGCATCTGACCAAATAATCCATGAACTATCTTGTGAAGCCATAATGCCTCGCACCCTGCTTGACTAGTTGCCATATACTCTACCTCTGTGTTGCTCAATGCTACTGACTTTTGTTTCTTGTTGAACCATGACACAACTGTCAAGCCCAATGAGAAACAAGATCTGAAATTACCCTTCTGGTCACTGACACTGCCAACCCAATCTGACTCTGTGCAACCAATCAATATGACTCCATCACATCTAACATAGTCCAAAACATAATCCATTGTGCTCTGTAAGTACCTCAACACATGTTTTGCAGCCACCTAGTGTACTCTCCTGGGCTCCATCATAAACTGACTCTGTGTTGACTGCAAAACAAATATTCGGTCTAGTGTTGACCAGATACATCAATGACCCGATCGGCTAATAATACAAAGTGGGATCCACCAACTCGGAATCAGCATCAAGTAATTTCTTCCAATTGGTGATCATAGGAGTAGCCATAAGCCTACAACCATCCATATGAAATCTCCTCAAGATATCTCTTGCATACTTGCCCCAGCCCACAAAGATGTGCCCATCCTCCTAACAGACTTCCAACCCCAAAAAGTAATGCATTAGCCCCATATCGGTCATATCAAACTCTAAAGCAAGATCTCTCTTGTAGTGCTGGATGAGACTGCCCTCCCTTGTAATAAACAAGTCATCCACATACAGTTCCAGAAGGAGTGGATCGTCACCTACTAAGACAAAGTATAAGTTCGAATATGCATCACTCTTCTGGAAACCCATCTGCTGCAAGTAGGCATCTATCCTCTCGCACCATGCCCTCAGTCCATACAAGGTTTTCTTCAGCGTCCAAACATGAGACTCCCTCCCATGCAACTCAAAGCACTGACGCTGCTCAATGTACACCTCCTCTTGTATAACACCATTGAGAAAGGAAGTCTTCAAATCCACCTAGTGAATCCTCCATCCCACCTCAGTTGTTATAGATAACTGCTCTAATGGAAATATCACGAGCAACCAATGCAAAGGTCTCCCCATAGTCAACTAACTCTACCTGTGAGAACCCCTGTGCCACAAACCAAGCTTTGAACTTCTCGACGCTGCCATCTGCAGCATGTTTGACCTTGGAGAGCCACTTGGAAGTCACAACTGACTTCCCATCAAGACGTGGCACTACCTCCCATACATCATTCTTCATGATAGAGGCATACTCCTCCACCATGGCATCCCTCAAGATCTGTTGTCTAGCAGCCTCCTCAAAACTATTTGCCTTTGTCTCCACAACATCTACCACAAAGCCACCCAACCTCTCTGGTGGTCTACTTTCCCTCACTGACCACTTCGGTCTCCCCACTGCCTCTTGAGATTCCTTCATGGTCTCCCGAAGCCATCTTGGCTTCCTCTTCCCCTTAGTAGTCTCTTGTGGTGCTAAGTGAAAATCATCAACTGGTGCCTCTCCTCTAGGCGAGAAAGGCTCTAAAATAACCAAGGGAGACCCTAAACTCTAAGATAAAGTGCTTGATGAGCCTGCACTAGGTGAACAGGTACCAAGCGAAATTGTGCCATGTGAACGTGTCACCCCTAAAGAAGGTGGACCTCCTGATCCTGATGTACCACCTGATGCACCTAAAACCTATGGTATAGCCCCCTGCTGAGGAGCCTACTGCTCTACCTGAACAACCTCCCGAGACTTCCTCAAAGCCCTATCCTCCTCAAATGTCACATCCCTCCTCAGAACAATCTTCCTCTGTGTATGAAGATATATGCAATAGGCTCTTCTAGTCTCACTATAACCCACTAGGATACCCCTCTCTGCAGTGGGTTCCAATTTCGTCCTTTTCTCCTCAAGGACGTGTGAACAAGGCACCCAAATATCCTAATGTGCCCAACCTTCGGCTTCTTGCCAGTATATATCTCCTCAAGAGTCTTGCTCCCCAAGACTCTGTGTGTGCTCCTGTTCTGCAAATAAACAACAGTGTTACAAGCCTCGTCCCACAAGAAGAAAGGTAAACTGTGATCATGTAACATAGCTCTAGCAACACCCACAATGGTCATGTTCTTCGTCTTTGCCAGCCCATTTTGCTGAGGGTTATAAGGTGCAATGAGCTCCCTCTTAATGCCAACACTCCCACAAAAATCCCTCATCTCTGCAGAAATGTACTTATCCCCATTGTCTGATCTCAACACCCTGATCTACCTCCCTATCTGGTTCTCCACAAGAGCCTTAAACTCTTGGAATCGCCTAAACGCCTCATCCTTGGTCTTCAGGAAGTAAATCCAAGTCCTCTTGTAGTGGTCATCAATGAATGTCACATAGTACTCATATCCACTCAATGAAACATGGGACATAGGACCACATACGTCAAAATGAATCAAATCAAGGATACCTGCAGCTCTGTTGTCACTGCTCTGGAAAGGTGAATTGGTGTGATTTTCCAAAGCACATGCCCTGCACACATCATGATGCTCTGTGCTGAAGTCAGGCAACCTTGTAACCATCTCCCTCAACATCCTGAATACTCCATCGTGCAAGTGGGCTATCCTCATGTGCCACAACTCACATAAATCACTACTACTAGTTTGCGCTACCATAGCTCTACGAGGCTGAAATAAAAGGTTGTATAGTCTCCCATTGCGAGCTCCAATCACACGAGCAGACTCGATACTGGATCCCCTGGGATATATCAATACCTGTCCCTTTCTGAACAGTTCCTCATAGCCCCTCTCCTCCAAGCTAGAGACCAATATCAAACTCATATCCACTCAATGAAACATGGGACATAGGACCACATACGTCAAAATGAATCAAATCAAGGATACCTACAGCTCTGTTGTCACTGCTCTAGAAAGGTGAATTGGTGTGAGTTTCCAAAGCACAAGCCCTGCACACATCATGATGCTCTGTGCTGAAGTCAGGCAACCTTGTAACCATCTCCCTCAACATCCTGAATACTCCATCGTGCAAGTGGGCTATCCTCATGTGCCACAACTCACATAAATCACTACTACTAGTTTGCGCTACCATAGCTCTACGAGGCTGAAATAAAAGGTTGTACAGTCTCCCATTGCGAGCTCCAATCACACGAGCAGACTCGATACTGGATCCCCTGGGATATATCAATACCTGTCCCTTCCTGAACAGTTCCTCATAGCCCCTCTCCTCCAAGCTAGAGACCAATATCAAACTCTTTTTCAACCCTGGAACATAAAGAACATCTGTCACCATCAGAGGAGGTGATGAGTCCCTCTGAAATGAAATTGTCCTCATACTTGTCACCTTGAGTTTGGAGTTGTCGTCAAGCACAACCTCCAAGTAAATGTCATCCTCCAAAAGGCTCATAATGTACTCTCTAACTCCGGTCATATGGCAAGATGCTCCACTATCTATGAACCATGCACGAGAAGAACTAACATGAGTGGCTAAACTCAACACCAAAGCACACTTTGAATCAAACATAGCCGCAAAATCATCCACATTTGTTGAAGCTGCAACTCCTTGTTTCTTCTTACTCTTCTTGTTGGGACATTGAACAACATAGTGATCCATCTTCCCACAAGCAAAGCATTTCACTTTGCTCATGTCCTTCTCCTTAACCTTCTGCTTACCCTTCTCCTACTTTGCTCCACTAGAAGACCCCTTCTTGATCTTCTTTCCCTTCTTTCCCTTTGCCGCAAGAGCAACATTCTCTTCTTCACCTCCCCCACCACTCTTGCTGCCACCTCTCACACTCTTCCTAATCTCCTCCTAGATAAAATCATCCCACATCCTCTTCCAACTAGGAAAGTGCTCTCTGACACAATCTAAGGCAATCCTAACTAGTTGCTCCTCTGGAACAACCTCTCCAACGACAGTTAACTCATACTTCACCTTTGAGACTCTGGTGAGGAAAGATGTCACATTGTCGGCCTTGGTCCTCATGTTGTTGCGTAGTTTTTGTCTCAACACCATCTTCCTATTCTCATTACAACTTTGGTGCAAAGAGACCAAGGACTCGCACATCTAATATCCATATCTTATCCCTAAAACATGAGGGAATAAATGGTCCTTGATGGCATCTAGAGGGATCCTCTTTGCCTTCACATTCTTTTTGTTGAACTCCACCAACTGACCTAGATCAGTGGGTGCTTGCACAGCTGCTTCAACAACATCCCACACTTCCACCTCCTCCAGTAAAAGCATGATCCTCTCCTTCCATGGGCCAAAGTTTTCAGCCCTCATCAATTCGTCCTCTACTCTCAGCCCAATAGCCATGACCCCACAACCAACAAAATGAAGCAAATCTAGAAGCTAGAACCTTTCTCCCTCTGAACTGCTGAAATCTTTCGGTTTCTGGCAAAGTTTCAAAGGCATGGTTCACTATTTGAAGACTTCAGTAGTTTGCTACCCTCTTTATCAGCGAATTGAAATTGAAGATTTAAGTCTCAACTTGGCTCAACTCAGCTCTAATACAATGTAGAAAAATTATGATCTACACCCTTAACCCAGTTTCCAATTTTGCATGTGTTGTTTAGAGTCCGACTCGGCCGAGGGTCGACTCCGACTCCGACTCGGTATTGACTCGGCCGGCTCAATTTCAATGACTCAGTCGTTATAAAAAATACATTAAATATTTATTCTTTTTATAAAAAAACATAATTTTAAAGATTTTCATTCATGTTTCCAAACACACAGCATTAGAATATAGATAGAAGACAACATATGATCAAAGTAGGCTCATGAATATATCCATTATATCAAAATGGAAACTAGTGCACTGTCCAATACATACATGATGATGATATAGAGATCAAAACAAAAACACATAACCAAGGAGGATAGAAATGGCCTCTACAACAAAAGCAAATTGTGTCTAGTACTACTCGCTACTACTAGAGGAGCCAAGATCATCTGGCTCAACCTCTCGATCAGAGTCAGACAGGCCAGCCCATGGCTCCTCCTCATCATCATCTCCAACTGTAACTATAGAAGTGGTAGCACTAGCAGGCTATGCAGCAGCTGCAAGTTGAGATAGACGAGATATGCACTTCTATCGTGGCTAAGCAGAGGAAGCGCCTGCAACTGGAGGACTTGGGGCTAGTCCTGACTCCTGAGGCTGGTACAAGTGGATCATGGTCTACATTCAAATGAACATCCTGTTCGAGTGATGCCACCGTCCGTAAATCATAATCAAGACCCTCATCAAAATCAAACTCTGCTGGATTACACTCCACTACCCAATCTGATGTTGGATCAATGTCTTCCAAGCCCAACACAATGGGGTTTGAATCAGGTCTTTTGTTCAGCAATTGGTTGCATCTGAGCTGGAGGTTGTGTTGGACATAGGCTAGATCATTTAACCGTTTTTTATCCAAACAGTTTCTCTTCTTCGTGTGAATCCTCTCAAACACGGACCAATTGCGCTCACACCCAGTAGCACAGCAAGTTTGACTCAAAATACGAATTGCAAACTTCTGCAATTCAGGGCAATGCCTACCAAAAGCCTCCCACCATTGTGATGCAAAAAACATAGGAGTGTAATGAGTTAGCTCAACAAAATTACAAATTATATCCAACTTTCAAATTATAAACAATTTAACAAAATAAGTATTAAGAATTTGAAAATTGAAATTTTTGTTTCACTGGCTCATCTGCTTCCCTTGCAATCTTTGCTAGGTTCTTCCCAAGGGTACTTGAGGCGTTGCTGAAGGTTGTGACCTATGGGTGTATCTCCAACTGATCACACTCCAATTGGATCATGTGATCAATGCAATCAATCAATCCATCTCTAACCTCCCCCTTCAAAGCTCATGTCACCTTAGCTTTATAATGATATTGTGGATTCAAAAAATGCCCAGCTGCATGTATAGGGCGATGGAGTTGATTGTTTCATCTTTCATCAATGATTGCCCAAATGAGGCCATACTTAGCCACTTTATCCTTGTATGTCCTCTTTATTTGCTCCTTTGCTTAATCCATAGCCTCATAGATGATGCCCATAGCCAATCTTTCCCCATCCACCAACCACAACACCTTAACCAATGGCTCAGCAAGCTTCACAATCTTTGTTGCATTTCTCCAAAATATTTCTTCATTAACTTTCTTTTTCAATTCTTTGCCTTCCTATTTGTGAGACCACTAGCTTTGATTCCATTCTTCACTAGAAAATATCTTTTGTAAGTTTCTATGTTGTGAAATCATAGATTGCAATGTCAAAAAATGAGTAGCAAATCTAGTGATGGCAGGCCTACTAATATCGATGCCCCCTGTGTGTCTCCTCATAAGGCTCAAAATCCATGAACGATTGTAGATAAATTTTGTTATGCTTTTGGCATGATCTACGGTGTTTTTGACCCAATCTAATTTGCCAATATCCTCAAGCATGAGGTCTATGCAATGTGCAGCACATGGGGTCCAAAAGATGGTTCTGTGTTTTTCCTCTAACAGTTTACCAGCGAAAACATAGTTAGAGGCATTATTTGTGATGACTTGAACAACATTAGCCACCCCCGCCTCCTCAACAACCTCATCCAATCGCTGAAACAACAATTGTCCATCTTTTATTGTTAATTTATGGTATGTTCTATGCTTATAGCAATTTACTTCAATTATTCTTATTAGCCATTGTTTAGCAATCACATAAACATAAAGTAAAGTGCAGATAGAACATTAATAGATCGACAAAAAACAAGCCAAGACAAGAGACACAAGATGTGCCGGCTAGCCAGGGACAAACCCCAATGTAGGGAAACCCTTTGATAAATTCTTCTTTAATCTACAAGAGTTAAGTAGAGAGAAATAGTACAAATTCAGAAATCTGTAATTTTATGACAGCTGCAGTAAACCCTAACCAGCAAAATCAAATCTGATCAAACAAGGTGAAATTAACCTTCATTTTTTTGTTCAATTTCCCAGTCATCTAGTCTTCCAACAATAAGAAGAAGCAGCCCTCAAACAGCCCCAAAAACATAGTCAAACAGCAGTCAACTGTAATCAGCCTACTGCCCCAAACTAGGGCAGTCAACCCTGGTCAAACCGTAGGTCAGAATGCCTAGGTTTTTGTGCCAGAATTTGCAACCCGCCTAGGAGAGGCAGCCACACCAAAACTACAGCCCTGAATTGCCCACGCTGGTCAATGTTGGTCAAAGAGATGACCTGCTACTTCTGCGTCCTCCAAAACTGCGTAAGGAGAGAGAGAAGAATGAGTGAGATGAGATGGTGAAATAATGCCTCCACCTATCCTGTATTTATATGAGATACGCTGGGCATGTGTGCCACACATTTAGTTGTTGGCCGACCTTGACAATTTGTCAAGTAAATACAAATAAATTCATATCTCCATAAATACTTGTCGGAATCGGATGATCGTTAGATCAATCCTACACCTCTCGACGAGAGGAATCAAGGAAAAATATCAGCTACCATAAATGAGATGACTACATGGAGTTTGGCCCTAGTTGCGAACTTTAACACTCCCTCTCAACTATGGAGAACTCCATCTGCTATTCTATCGAACTGTCGGTACTATCCCTGCCATCAAATGCACTGCCCTGCACTGCTCAGCTCAGCTCAGCTCTGCTCTGCTGAACTATGAAGAAGAAGAAATGATGGAGGATGTATCATACCATCCTCCACTGACCCGAAGTTAGTCTCAGAGTGTGTCATACCACTCTCACTAATCCCAAATCAATATCATCGATCCCAAATCAATGGAGGTCATCCTAGCATACGGAATACCGTAGATACAACGATGCGTCCATCAATAGTACTACTAATGGTCCCTAACCCCATTTCCCTACTCATTGATCAGATGAGAGGTACTTCCCATGAGTCCCAGACTGCATGGGTAGGATGCCTCGACAAGAGAACGAATCATCCTGTCCCAAAGTCGCCACGGGGTATCACAGGGGAAGGTTGAATCTTTCATCTTGTACATAGCTAACCACTAGGGGAGGGTGAGTCGTTCTATGGTTGCATGTCACTCCAAGAAGTACCCCAAGCCCCTCAGAGCTCCCAGAGCTCAATGTATGCATCATACACGACCCTCATAAGAGGGTCTCTCGACGACACCAAGTCATTCTCGGAAAGTCAAGAATTTGACCTTTCCTAGGGGCTTCGTCAAAATATCGTCAACCTGCTCATCTGTATGGATATGTTGGAGCCTTTTTGCTTCCCGTTGCACCATATCCTAAATATAGTGGTACTTGATATCGATATGCTTGGAGCGATCATGAAATATGGGACTCTCCGATAAACGAATCCCACTCTGGTTGTCACCCAAGATCACGATAGTATCCAATGTGAATCCAAACAGCTCACTAAAGCGCTTCCACAACCAGACCGCTTCACAAGAGGCCATACTCACAACAATGTACTCTGCCTTCGTGGTGCTCAAAGCCACCAACTTCCGCTTCCTGCTCATTCGGGATATTGAGGCAGATCCAAAAGAAAAACAACTCCCGGAAGTGCTCTTTCAGTCCACCACACTACCTACCTGATCAGCGTCTGTATATCCATGTAAATATCTGACAGTGTATCTCAACCCATGAATGATTGTGCCATGAAAGTATCTCAACAGATTATTGGCACCAATCCAATGTGTGTGATGAGGCTCAACTATATGTTGACTCAACGTGTTGACTGGAAAACATATATCCGAATGGAAATTCCCCAAGAACATCAATGCTTCGATGAGTTGACGATACTAGGTAGCATTTTGTAAAACAGGTCCGGAAACACTACCGATTAACTTCTTGAAGTCAAGCTCCACCGAGGTAGTCATGGGCTTGCAGTCCACCATACTGAATCTCTCCAATATCTTCACCACATATTTTCCTTGAGATAGGAAAATCTCCCCTGGCTTCTGCCAGACTTCCAATCCTAGGAAATAGTGTATCAATCCTAGGTCCTTCATCTCAAACTCAGAAGCCAACTCCCTCTTACATTTGTGAATGAGAGTGTCTGCACCTTTCAGAAAGAGGTCGTCAACGTATAGCACCAGTATGAGAGGTTTGTCATCTTCAACCTTTAAAGTAAAGGTTAGGATCGACTTCACTCCTAGTGAATCCCAGCTTCATCGAGTAGTTATCGATCCTCTCATACCACGCTCGGGGTGCTTGCTTCAGCCCATAGAGGGCTTTCTTCAACCTGCACACATGAGATTCCTGATCATGAATCTCAAATCCTTCAGGTTGCTCCACATAGACTTCCTCTTTGATCAATGTTATGAAACCAACTCACAAAAAGATAGAAAAGATAGATCAACACCTTAGAATTCAGCCTCTTTGAGGGGGCAACCTCATTTACATTACACAAATGAATGATTCTTTGATAATTCAAATGACAAAACCTCCTTTCTATATATAGGAGTCTAAGAAGTCACAATATAACCCAGCCGACCTAACAATAATAATATGAAGGCACAAAAATAACAAATAGAGGGATTTTATGGGGCACAGTAATAGCAATATGGGGATAATAGGGGCACAACAATATTAATAAGTGATATAACTACAATAGTAATGGGGTAATCACTATTATTATAGGGACCTAACATGCCCCCCTCCTTCAAAAAAGTGTTGTCCTCAATGCTTGAGTAGTTCTAGATGCTTCTGTATAAAATTCTCATCCTCCCATGTGGAATCTTCAGCACATAAATTCTTCCACTTGATGAGATACTCCGAAATTGATCGATTTCGTAGCTGTCGAGATCTTGTTTCTATGACTGCTTCCGGTTCCAATATAATTTTTCCTTCCTCGTCAAGTTCTGGCAATATTGTTTGAATTGGGAGCTTGTCGCCTATAATCTTCTTTAAACATGAAACATGGAAAATTGGGTGCAATCGAGAAGCTGTAGGAAGCTCCAATTTGTATGCCATAGTACCAATCTTTTGTAACACCTTGTACAGACCATAATACTTTGGTGATAATTTATTATCCTTCATAGCTTACTTGAGGGACATTTTCTTATATGGTTGTAGCTGTAGGAATACCCAATCACTTACATCAAAACTTCTTTCATTGCGATGTTGATCTGCCTGTTGTTTCATTCTATTCTGTGCCAACACGAGGTTATTCTTTAAGAGTTGGAGGACTTGTTGTTGATGTTCAATGTGAACTTCCACTACCTGAACCTTAGAATTTTCTCTTAAATATGATGTTATGGATGGTGGTTGATACCCATAAAGTTCCATAAATGGGGTCATTTTTGTTGCTGTATGGAAGGAAGTGTTATACCACCATTCAGCCAGAGGTAACCATTTGACCCATTATGTCTGTTTATTAGATACAAAGAAACGAAGATATCCTTCCAAACATTTGTTTACTATCTCAGTTTTCCCATCAGATTGAGGGTGATAAGATGATCTATGAGCTAACTGAGTACCAAGACAAGAAAATAATTCTGTCCAAAAATTTCCAGTGAAAATGGGATCTCTGTCACTTACAATAATCTTTGGATTTCCATGTAGCTTTTGAATTGTTTCCATGAATTCCGTAGAAACTGTACTGGCTTTAAATGGATGTGATAATGCACAAAAGTGTGCATACTTGGTAAGTCTGTCAACTACCACCATGATGACACTCTTTCCCTCAGACTTGGGTAAACCTGTGATTAAATCCATTGAAGCCTCCTCCCAATGTTGGCTTGGAATGGATAAAGGTTGTAATAGACCCGGTGTCTTAATTGTTTCAACTTTATTTTGTTGGCAAACCAAACATTCTGCCACAACTTTTGAATATCTGATTTAAGGCCATCCCAAAAAAATTCCTTCTTAACCCTGTGGTAAGTTTTTAAAAATCCTGAGTGCCCTCCTAAGGAGAAGTGTGCAATTCCATAAGAATCTTTTGTTTTACTGGGAATTCTTACAGAGGTATAAGCGATCTTTGTACCATAACGAATCATTTTGCCAGCTAAATGTATCGGACGTACTAGAATCTTTTTGTAACTTTCGAATAAGTGCCCACACTTCTTCATCATTCTTCCATTCCTCCCGTGCTTCGTTTATCCAATCTGGTTGAATAATAAAAATGGCGCGCAACAATGCTTCCACATCCTCATCCTTTCTTGAGAGTGCATCTGCCACCACATTTTGCTTCCCTTTTTTGTAGATGATTTCAAAGTCATAACCCAACATCTTTGTGACCCACTTTTGTTGCTCTCCAGAGGATAATCTTTGTTCTAAAAAGTATTTAAGGCTATCATGATCCGTTTTTACCTTGAAGTGTCTTCCCATTAGGTAGGGTCGCCATTTCTTAAGTGCATGGAGTATTGCCAACATTTCCTTCTCATAAATAGCTTTGCTTTAAAACTTCCCTTGATTGGACGACTTTCAAAAGCAATGGGTCTTTCATCTTGCATTAGAACAGCACCCATTCCATTTCCTGAAGCATCACATTCCACATAAAGGTTTTTGTGAAGTCCGGTGTAGCTAAGACCGGTGCTTGGCACATTGCCTCTTTAAGATGTTCAAAGGCCTTTGTTGCTTCCGGAGTCCATGAAAATGAATCTTTCTTTCATAATGTTGTTAGAGGTGCTGCTATTCTCCCATAATTCTTAACAAACTTGCGATAATACCCTGTCAACCCAAGAAATCCTCGTAGATGCTTTATGGATGTGGGGATTTCCATTCCTTAATGGCTTTAATTTTGCTAGGGTCTACCTTAACTCCTTCATGAGATACAATATGACCCACATATTCCACCTCTTGGACTCCAAAGAAACATTTGGATCTTTTTGCATATAATTGCTTTCCCTCCAATAGTTGTAGCACCCTGTCCACATGTTGAACATGATCCTTCCAAGACTTGCTGTAGATTAGTATATCATCAAAAAATACTAACACAAATTTTCTAAGGAATGGTTTGAAAATTGAATTCATCAACCTTGAAATGTTGAAGGTGCATTGGTAAGGCCAAAAGGCATGACCAAAAATTCATAATGACCCTCATGAGTTCTAAATGTTGTTTTTGGAATGTCTTTAGTCATCATTCTGATTTGATGATATCCTGAACGAAGATCCAACTTGGTGAAGTAAATTGATCCATGCAATTCATCCAGTAATTCATCAATGACAAGAATGGGAAACTTATCTAATAGTGAGCTTGTTGAGCTCCCTATAATCCGGACACATGCGCCATGATCCATCCTTCTTGTGCACCAATACTACTGGAGCAGAGAAAGAACCTTGACTCGGTTGAATTATACCAGCC
>APFE030667057.1:2293-22637 GCA_000404065.3 Pinus taeda | reverse complement strand
CACTCCACAAGTTCGATATCACAAGGAGATGTTCGATCTATAGTTGGGAGAAACAGAAAAGGAGAGCGAAGGTCTTAGGAGAAGAAAGGAGGTCGAAATATATTGTTTTTGGTCTCTATCTCTCTCACATGTGCGAAGTTTTAGGGTTTTTGGTACTGCAGAAGGAGGTCGAAGTTGCAGGTTCGAGTTGCAGGAGGACGAAGTACAGTATCTTGTCACTGGAGGGAAGAAGACCCTAACTTGACCTCATTGACCTTGGGAGGAGCTGTCTTGCTCTAGGAAGGTCTTAGGAGGAAGATAGATTGGGGTTTCCATAGTAAGTGCAAGTCTAAAATTGCAAGTTCAAAGTAGCCGTACAATTTGCGGGATTGAAGCTAGAAGGTCGAAGTTGCAGTATTGAAGTTGATTTGTGCAAGATCAGGGAAAACGTTTTGGAGGGCTGACATGGTACTTGGAGAACTTGGTCTAGGATTTGGGTCTTTGTGTCTAATTTGAAGCAGGTTCTATAAGAAGAGAAAAGTTTTCCAAGTTTTCCCCTTGGAGGGGTATTGCCTTGGCTGAGAGCCTAATTTATGTGTCCTCTGTTGTTGTTGTTTCATTCTTGATATTTGTTTGATGAAAAGATCTAACTAAAGAACACAAAGAAGATTAACAAAGTTCACAAAAAAACATTAAGGGAAAAGGAAAATACGAATTAATAGCTACCACATTACATTTTCCAACATGGTATCAAAGCTACGGTGAGAAAGGAAGGCAGCTGGAAGGACAGTAGAAGAAATTACTTGTCAAGGGGAAGGAAAAAGGAAACTCTCACGGAAAACCTGAAGAAGAAGACTTCAAGAAGGATTGTCTCTTGAAGGAAGCTATTCAAAAACTCATCGCTAGACCTCTTTAAAGGAAGCATCAAGGAATCTTATCATTCATCACTCTTGGAAGTTGTTGATGGAGGAATCCTAGGAAAATCTTTCAAGGAAGCCTCTTCAAAGATCTTGAAGTTATCAAGAAGGTTGGAGACATCATCAAGGAGAATCTTGGTTATCAAATAAGTATCATATTATTACATCATGCCTAAATCTACAGGTCATATGGGTTCTTTCTGCAAGGATAGCAATAAGCTCGTTGGAGCATCAAATTATCTTGCATGGAAGAAAAGGATTGACCTGATACTAACATAACAAGAAGTAATGGAGTATGTTACTAGGGAAATCACTGAACCTAGCAAATACAAGACACAAGAACTAGCAATGTACAAGAAATGGGAAGTAAGGGCTCAAAGGATCATAGTTCAATCCATTAAAGATTCTCTTGTCCCATTTTTTGCAAACTTGAAAACTTCCAAGGCCATGTTTGAAAAGCTAGTGAATTTGTACTTTGTAAGTACTTTAGGACAAAAGATTTCTTTGCGGAATAAGTTATATAGAATGAAGAAATCAAAGGATGAAAATATGGCATCCTTTCTCATGAGAATCTCTCAGCTAATAGACCATCTACAAGGGCTTGGGGAATCAATCACTGAATCGGAAGTAACCATGTGTATTAGATGCATTGCCACCAGAATGGAGTATCTTTGCAACAAACATCTACTCCAAGAAAGATTCAACTCCCTTTGGTGAGTTGTGGGATCAATGCATATTGGAGGAGTCAACGATCAAGGTAAAAGATGATATTGGATCAGATGAGCAGTCTCAAGCCTTTCTAGCTCGAGTCAAAAGGTTGAAGAAGGGAAAGTTTGGTAAGACCAAGAAGAAAGACATGTCCAAGGTTCAATGCTTCAAGTGCAATGAGTTTGGACACTTTAAGAGGGGCTGTCCAAGCAAACAAAACAACAAGAGAAAGGAAGGGAGTGAAGCCCATGTAGTCGAGGCAGTGGGTGAACCTATGAAGACAAAGAAAGAAGAAGTGGAGGATCTTTACTATTAAAGAAGGTACTTTGTTTGGCACGTTCCATATATAGAGTTTCCTTTCCTTTAGAAAAGTATGCATTGTTAAATCTTGATTATGTAGAGCATCATAGAGAAAAGCGTGTGATAGTAGCATATTTAAAATTTACATGAATAAGTTGCTTTGTAGAGATCATCTAGATAGTTAGACCATTTTCTGCATAATGTTCATCCAATTGTTGTCTAATATTATGTTAGAGGTTGTCATCTTGCTTAATGGATAATCATGGTCTACGAAGGACCATCATTTTGAAAGATCCTTGGAAAAGCATCATGACAAGGGAAGTAGACATTTCATGTTATGTAGAATCAATACTATCAAAGGGATGAAGGAATACAATAGGTTTGGATAGGGGAAATATCTAGATGATTGGATAAAAGCATAGGAATGCATGTTGAAAGAAAAACTTTGGATAAGATTCATATGTTCAAGAGTCTTGTGGAAGAAAATTGGTTATAAAAACATGCTTAAATATATGGATATATGATGCTTGAGAAGAATAGGATCTGACTTACTTCAAGATGTATAAAGAATTCTCTAATTTTAATTGTTGGTTATCTTCTTAACATATTTTGCTAACAGGAAGAATGTTGCAGGGATACATAATGACAGTTGAGGCAAGTTCAGCTGCATGCATGAAGAATGTTGAGAGAAAATCAGCATCTAGTATTTGGCAACTATGAAAACAAGATGTGCCCATCCTAGGATTGAAAGGTAGTAGTGTGAGTAGACAACCTGAAGATCAAAGAAGAAAACTTTCATGATCAGCTTGAAGTTTGGAAGACTCAATACAATGCCTTCATTGAAAGATGTCGAAGATGGAAGTGATGAGAAAGAAAGATGACCTAGATCCTGTCACAAGATTGAAAAGAGAAGATGGCTCCATGATACCTCGAAAGGAAGCAAGCTCAGAGGGTGCCATGTAGCTATGAATATCAAGTAGTTGGTACTCTCATGAAGACAAGCTGTAAGACTTGTGATGTTAACTTCCATTATTAAAAGAAAGTCAAGAATCTCCTTAGGTTTGAGAGGGAGCAAAGGAGACTCCTTCAATAGGATCAATGAATCTATTCTCTATTTGCAAAGAGAATAGGGATGCCCTCTCAGTTTGAGAGGGAGTGATGTTGGACATCACATGTGCATTCTCTTATTCAGGTGATGAAGAGAGAACGGTGGAGGATTGGATAAGCATATGTGGTTTCCTTGAGGATATAACATCTAAGAAAGGAAAGATATTGACACTCTTTGAGAACGGGATAGGCATTCAAGAGAAGAGTGGTCAAAGAGGATCAATATTATTTGAAGACTCAGGTATGAAGATCCAAGATGAGAATAGTCCTAAAAGGGCATACCTTGTGAACATCTAGATGGGGTACGTGCCTTGTAGAGGTAGTGTCGTATCATACGTAAAGCCTCCCAACATAATGCTCCTAAATAAAGTGGAGCTTGTCTAGTTAGGCCTCAAAGCCTGTAAGAGCCCTAAATTTGAAACTTAAGAGTGTTTAACAATAATTTGTTCATAAAATACTAGAATATATAATTTAAATACAGAATTTAATAATTCATCTAAGGAATACCAACCTATCTGCTTTGTCGCGAATCTTGTTCCAATTGCGTTACCAAAACAGCCAAAACCTCCCTACCAAACTAGATACAACCGAGGTACTAAGTCTCAGAATGCTTCCCAATCGATGCAATTTGATCCCCCATGCCCAAAAACTCTAGTACAATCAAGACTCCTTCCTTCTTATCTGTGCTCTGTGTTAAAATTGTTCTCCTTCCTCCTCCCTCGATTTTTCCTCCTTTTCCTTCTTAAATAGAATTCCCCCCCCTGCCTCCAAGCGGTGATTTCTCATGTTCGAGGTTCCTCCAGAGAGGGATAAGGGATAAGCTTAAATTTATAGATTGAGCTAGCATACGTCACTTGGATCAGTGGTTGATAGCAATCCCTTCTTTATAAAATATCTACCTTATTTGAATTCCTGTTTAAAACTCCTTGTCACTTTATATTATGATTATATATAATGGATTCTTTTTAGTTAGTTTAGTTGGTATATTATAATTTCTCTTTTTTATTTTTTTTATAACTTTATAATAATATTTTCCTATAATTCCTTTGCATATTTTATATAATCTGTATTTATTCAATTTATTTTTGTATTATATATATTATATCCCCTTTTATATAATACATGTCTTTCCTTTGTATTTTCTGTAGTTATATATATATATGGTGATGGTACATACATTAAGTACCTCACTCATTATATTTAGTATTTTGTTAGTTACGTATTCACTTAGAATTTTCCATAATTAATTAATTTATCTTTCACTTGGTAATTTCATATTAAGTTAATATGTATACTAGCACAGTACATTTGATGTGTGCATATATAGCTATCATATGCATGCTTTGTATGAATGCTAATAATCGTGTTTTATCCATAATTCAAGATGGTCATTACATACACCCCTCCTTCAGAAAACTTCGTCCTTAAGTTAGGTTTTTATATAATATATTAGTAATTATTAACGATTAATATAATTTATGTTTAATGTGAGGATACAAAATTTATGTTTTGAGCACTTATAGGTTTTCAACTTTAATAGTCATACCTTGTCTCAGTTGGGTTCCCAAGCTATTCTAAAATCATCCTATCCTTCCTAATCTCTTCCGCTCTCATCCTATCCATCCTCTATTAGAATATATCATGGCGTCAACTATACTGATCTAACCATTCATAAACCTCAAGGGTGACAGTGTCAACTATATCGACTTGATTTTCCAATAGGCATCCAGCAGTCATCATCACACGTCTAGGGGAGCGTGATTCGCACAGTCCTCCCATGACTTCAGATTTTGGAAGATAAACGGTAGGCAATACCTCCACCCCTCATAGTGGGACTAGGGTCAACACCCTATCATGAAATCTCATAGAGTCTTAATTGTACTGAAGTTTTTGTCATCACATGGTCATTTTGGTAACGATGCTATCTGCAACGTAAACACTTGTCCATATATTATAATATATGGATCAATATATATAAAATAAATAGTTTCTGTATAGTTCATACATGTTGTTATCTACGGTATAACATACTTGGCCATGTCCAATTCATGTTATTAGCTTTCATATTGAAAATGTAATCATTCTTTTATTTCTATCTCATCAATCATATCAATATGCATAAATGAAACAAAATTATAGATATCTTAATTCATATCGTAATTCATGATTTAGATTTTATAGCTAGGTTAATCAAATATTGAACTTCATCTTGGTATCCATAATTCAGTAAGGTTAATTTAAATAATATATTTCATATTGGTATCTACGTACTAATAGAATTAAGAAGATAACATATATCATATTACAGTAACATAAAAATTCACTTTTATATGTGATCATTCCAAAATAGTTTTGAGTATCTGATTTAAAGTAAAGTAAATATCTACAAAATACTTAAAGTTCTTCAAAATTAACACAAGTTGGGGTATCTTTGACATATTATCTATGTATCTTCCCAGGTAGTTGATCCAAGGCTATATTTGTACCACTGGACCTTAACTTGATCTACCAGACGGATCCTGAGTTGTCGAACCCTACGTTCCAGTGTACATAATTGTTCGGCCGAAATGGTTCCCTCGTTCGATACCTGCAATTCCTTCCAGTGAAGGTTATGAGATTTGTCAACGATATAATGTCTTAATACAGATACATGAAATACATTATGAACTTTATACAAGTGGAATGGTAATGCAAGACGATAGGCGAAAAGTCCAAATTTTTCCATAACTTTAAATGGTCCAATAAATCGGGGTGACAAATTGTCCCTTTTCTGAATCGAATAGTGCTTTTATTTGGTCTAATGCGAACGAAAACCTAATCTCCTACTTCATAATTCTTATCTGTTCTATGCGCATCTGCATAACTCTTTTGTCTATCTTGTGCCTCTTTCAACTGTTGTCTAATTTGTTTTACCAGTTCCTCCATTTCTTGAATTAATTCTGGCCCCACTATCACTTGATCTTCTAACCTGTCCCAACTTAACGGTGTCCTGCAAAGTCTATCGTATAATGCTTCAAATCAAGGCATTCCAATTGAACTGTGATAACTATTATTGTATACAAATTCAACTAAGGGTAATTACTTTTCCCAGTGTGATTGTTGATCCATAACGTACATCGTTAGCATATCTTCTAGTCAGTGTGGAAAAAGTCTGGAAAAAGCCGCGATTTAATCCCAAAAACCCGATTTTTTTACCAAAACGATTTAATCGCATGACTTTTTGGCAACTTTTTGGCAAAGGAAAAGTCGCAATTTTTTCGTTATACTCTCGATTTAATCAAGAGTCGACCCAAAAAGTCGGCCTCCCTTCCCAAGCCACAGATAAAAATCCCGCAAAGGTGAAAATGGTCTTATTTTTCACTGTTTTCTCTCCCATTCGGTGCTGTGGAGATACATAGGGGTTTTCCATTGCGTTAGAGGAGAATATTTGTGAGTTTTGAGGTGGAGATTTGGAGATTTTTCCACTACTCATTGTGGGAGATTCAAACTTCAAGTGTCGAATTGCTGCTGCCCAGTGCCAGGTATGTATTTTAATTTCTCTCATAGTTTTTTCTACACATGATTTCTTAAATCTTTATATACTTCTCTAAAATTCTATTAGTTTGTTTATCTCTTATTTTTGCCTAGAATTTAGATTCTAGATTGAAGAAAAACTTTAACTTTCAAGATTAAAATGACAAAAATTCAAATTTCAAACCCTTGTTTACTGAATATGAGTGTTTTCAAGTGACTGAGAAGAGACATTTAAAATCTAAAATCAACTATTGTATTTGTGTTTGCTTTTTATGTGATGGGAAATTTTTAATTTGTTTCAATTTTTTTTTGTGCCCAGGTTTAAATTCAAGTTCAAAGTTTAAAACAAAATGCCAAGGATTTTGGATGCTATGTGCGAATATGGTGAACCTGATACTATACACGAAACTAGGGGAATCAATAGAATGTATTTGACTTGCAAGTTGTGTGGCAAGCATATGTCAGGAGGTATCAACAAATTAAAATTCCATTTAGGGCAAATACTGGGGCAAAATGTTGACCTTTGCCCAAATACAACTCCAGAAATCATCCGACGGGCCATTCAAGCATTGATGGATAAATAGGACAGAAAAGACACCAGGGAAACACTAAAAATCCAACCTATAGGGGCCTCAAGAATGGGGGGAATTGAGAGTCGCAGTGCTTCTTCAGCATCACCTTCCTCACCTATAGGTCCCAACTCCTCATCTATCTCATCTTTTTTTGTTCCTAGAACCATAACTGGTGCACAACCTAGCATCAAATCAATAATTAAAAAAAAGAAAAAGGCAGAAACTAACAGGTTGGTCAGTAAGTGTCTTTTATGGATTGATGTTCCTTTCAACATTGCCAAGATAAACCCATTCTACCAGCCTATGTTTGATGTTGTTGCTATCGTTATCCCGGGGTACAAAACCCCCACCTTTGCAGAATTGAGAGGGCCTCTTCTTCAAGATGAAAAGACTGATTGCATTGCTAGATTGGAGGAGTTTAGGGCATCATGGGAACAAACTGGATGCATAGTCATGTCAGATGGTTGGACTGACTAGAAGGGTAGGACCCTTCTTAACTTCTTGGTTAGTTGTCCCAAGGGGGAAATGTTTATGAAATCTGTTGACACATCTGCGCACATTAAATATGCGCGTACATTATGTGAGTTGTTGGAGATCTTCATTCAGGAAGTAGGCCCAAGCAATTTTGTCCTAGTCATAACGGACAACGCTCCAAATTATGTTGCAGCTGACAAGTTGCTTATGGAGAGGTATCCTAACTTGTTTTGGACACCTTGTGCTGCTCATTTCATTGACTTGATTTTGGAGGATATAGGTAAGATTCCTATTGTGAGGGATATTGTTGAATCATCTAGGAGCATAACAAAATTTATATATAATCATGCATCTGTGCTTAGCTTGACGAGAAAATACACCAAAAACAAAGAGTTGGTGCGTCTTGCCATTACACGATTTGCCACTACTTTCATATCTCTTCAATCTCTATTGAATTCTATGTGGGATGTGAAGAGCATGTTTCTTTCAGCAGATTGGTGTTCTTTATCTATTATAGCCACAAACCAAAGGGAGAGGGAATATGCAAACTAGTTTCATATGATCAGAGCTTTTGGGCAGGAGTAGAGGAGGTGTGTGCCATTTCAGAACCTTTGGTAAGGGTTCTTCAGTTGGTTGATGGAGACAAGCCCGCAATGGGCTGCTTGTATGAGGCCATGGATAGGGCCAAAGAAGCCATTTGTGATTATTATGAAGATAAGGGAGACGAAGGGTTAGAGAAACAACAGGTCATATGAAGAGTGATTGATGAGCAATGGAACAATACCCTCCATCGCCCCATTCATGTTGCAAGTATCTACCTCAACCCTACATTTTCTTACGCCTGTGGTTTCAGATTTGATGCCGAGGTGATGGATGGATTCTTCACTTGTGTCGAGAGGATGGTGTCATCTGAGCAAGAACGTGAAGGTATTTCTAAACAAATGGAGGTCTATAGGATGGGAGGTGGCAGATTTGGTTTTACCATGGCTATTAAGAATAGGACGACCAAAATGCCAGGTAAGCTTTAGTTTGTTTCAAACTTTCAAGTTTAGAATTTCAATGTTTTTTTTATGTTTCTCATTTTTCTTTTAACTTGTAGATGCTTGGTGGACAAGCTATGGTGCCAGAGTACCCCAGCTCCAAAAGCTTGCCATTCGAGTGCTCAGCCAAACATGCAATTCCTCTGTCTATGAGCGCAACTGGAGTGTATTTGACAAAATACACAGCAAAAAGCGCAACAGGTAAAAAAAAATTCAAATTAAATTTTTTGAATTCATTTGATTATTTTTAATATTTAAATTTTCTAAGTACTAATTTACAATCTATGACCTTAATACAGATTGGAGTCCCAACGCCTCAATGACATGGTCTACATCTACTACAATCTTCGATTGTGATGAGACAGCTTCAGATACCTACTA
This sequence comes from Pinus taeda, assembly GCA_000404065.3. Classification (NCBI taxonomy): domain Eukaryota; kingdom Viridiplantae; phylum Streptophyta; class Pinopsida; order Pinales; family Pinaceae; genus Pinus; species Pinus taeda. Next base: position 13,646 of record APFE030667057.1, on the reverse strand, counting down.
ATGTGGAAGCCATCTCATTGGACAATATTGATACCACCTCTGCATGGAGAGTCGAGATTGAGAGGTCGATCATAGACTCGATCCTGGATTGGTTAGGTGTGGATCTAGAGGATGTAGCAGTTGCAGGGAAGGGAGAGCCAGAGGTAGAGGAGGAGGAGCAACATTAGGGTAAGGAGGCAGAGTTGGTTGAGGATGATGAGGACATGACACCATCTAGGATGGGCAGCAGCAACATAGGACAGAGGCCACCTCTTCCATTGGCTTCTAGAGGACGATTGAGTCCATTTGTATCCCCAGGGGTAGGGCCTTCTTCCTCTAGAGGAAAAAGCAAAGTCATTCCCTATTCCCGTAAAAGGGGAAGAGGATCTCAGTGACTAATTACTTGATGACTTTTAGATGACTCATGATATACATTTACTATATTTTTTGTTGATATTTTGACTCTTGAGAGTTGAGACTCAGACAAGACTCAAAATTCAGGAGTTGATTCACTATTTTGATATGTGATGTAGCACTAGACTTCATATACATATTATATATTAGTTTTCTTTACATGTTTATGTGGAAATGCATTTATTTGATGTTGTGGATACTCTAGATGTTAAAAATAATAAAAAATAAATTGAATAATTTTGTGTTTTTTTTAATTTTGCCGACTTTTTCAAAATACTCCCGACTTTACCAAGTTTTTCAACTTTTGGACCCTTGCCGAATTAATCCTGACTTCGACTTTTTCCACATTGCTTTCAATACTTGGTTCACCCTTTCTGTTTGCCCATTAGTCTCAGGATGATAAGCTGTACTTAAATTTAGTCGAGTTCTTAAGGTTGATTGCATACAAGTCCAAAATATTGAAGTGAATCGTGAATCTCTATCTGATATAATCTTCTTCGGTACTCCATGAAATCTAATAATTTCATTTATGGATACTCGAGCTATGTCAGCAACTTCATAAGTATTTCTTACGAGAATGAAATGGGTGTTTTTTGTCAATTTATCCACCACAACCAGAATGGCATTGTGCCTTTGTGAAGTAAGAGGTAGACCGATAATAAAATCCATCGAAATTATCTCCCATTTGGTTATAGGAACGTCGTGAGGTTGCAGGTGACTTGCTGGATGACAATGATCAACTTTTACTTGCTGATATTCAAGACATTTTCCAACAAATTGGACAATATCATGTTTCATGCCTGCCCAAAAGAAAAGTTTATTTGCATCAACATGCATTTTCTTTACACCAGGATGTGCACAATACAATGCTCTGTGGGCTTCCTTAAGGATGGTGTCTCGGAGATCCTCATTATCAAGAATGTACATCCTTCCATGGAATCACAAAATTCCATTATCTTCTAGTTCATATCTCTCAAATTTAGGTTATTTTGACTTTTTACTATCAAGGTTGGATCTTAATTTTAAATACCAGCTATCTTTTACGAGATGTTCTAGTACTCACTGCCTTAAGTCTACTTTGATAGGTATGAGGGAAAATAAACGAGGTCTTTTGCTTAGAGCATCTGCCACTACGTTCTCTTTTCCTTTAATGTATGAAATTCCAAAGTCATACTCACTTAGGAATTCACTCCATCGTCTTTTTCTAGCATTCAAGTCTCTTTGAGTAAACAAATATTGTAGACTTTGATGGTCGCTTTTGAGCATAAAGCTTCACCTTACTAGATAGTGTCTCCATATATTTAAAGCTAGTACTATAGCAGCTAAGTCTAAATCATGAGTGGCGTAGAGTTCTTCATGAGGCTTTAACTTTCTTGAGGCATACACTACTACTCCTCTATCATGCATTAATACTACACCTAATCCTTGCTTGGATGCATCAATACACAATAAAATCTTTGCCCATATCAGAGAATCGTAAGATTGGTGCACTAGTCAGCAATATTTTAAGTTCATAGAATACTTTATTACATTCCTCAGTCCATTCATACCTAACCCCTTTACGCTGGAGGGTTGTGATAGGTTTTGCAATTTTGGAGAATCCTTTTACAAACCCTAGGTAGTAGCTAGCTAAACCCATAAAGCTTCGCACTTCATGTGCATTTTTCGGTATTGACCATTCCATGATTTCCATTACCTTCTTAGGGATCTATTGAGATCCCTTCACTAGATGTAATATGACCCAAGTAATGAATCTTTTTCTAAAAGAAGGAACTCTTGGATAACTTTCCATATAACTGGTGTTCTCTGAGGCAAGACGATACTATCCACAAATGTTCTTCATGCTCCTTCTCATTTTTGGAATAGATGAGAATATCATCTAAAAATACTCGTACAAATTGATCGATATATTTGCGGAAAACGTTGTTCATAAGGTTCATGAATACTGTTAGTGCATTGGTCAATCCAAATGGTATCACAATGAACTCATAATGTAGTCTTAGAAATATCTCTTTCCTTAATTCTTAATTGATGATAGCCTAATCGTAAATCAATTTTTGGAAAGAAAACAACTCCTTTCATTTGGTCGAAGAGGTCATCAATTTGAGGCATTAGATACCGATTATTTACCATAGCTCAATTTAAGTCTCGGTAGTCTATGCATAACCGTAAAGAACCATCCTTCTTCTTGACAAAAATTATAGGAGCACCCCAAGGTGAAATACTGGGTCGACTGCATCCTATACCCAATAGTTCCCTCAACTGAATTTGCAATTCTTGAAGTTCTGGAGTTGTCATTCTATAAGGTGTTTTAGAGATTAGTTTTGTACCAGGTTTCAATTCTATTGTGAGATCTAACTCTTTCGAGAGGTAATCCCGGTATTTCCTTTGGAAAAACATCCAGAAATTCAACTAATATCAAATATTGGTCTAAGGACGGTCCTTTCTCTTTGCTTACTTCTTGAACTGCATATGCCTGACAACCTTTCCTTAAGAAACGCTTCATTTGCATTGTTGAGATGAAGCGTAAAGATACCCTTCTCTTGATACCTTGAATTTGGATCGTCTCTCCTTCATCATTTATACAGAGAATTCTTTTCCCATAACAGTCTACCCAAGCTTCATGAGCTTCTAACCAATCCATACCTATGACGAGGTCATAAGTTCCTAGGGTTGTGACATAAAATTTTAATTTAGTTGAACAAATCCCTAAATCAATTTTACATTCCTCCACACTTAAATCTAGAGATTGAAGTTCTCCTGAAGCCATTTCTACCTGTCTGAAATCGTTTTGCTTGTAGGGTGCCAACCCACATTGATTTAAGGCATGTGACGAAATGAAACTATTAGTGGCACCAGTATCAAATAAGATTTTTAGTTTTATGCCGTTAATAATACCTGAAGATTCCATTATAGTGGACTGATGCGCTACTTGGTTGTTGCTGACTATAGCATAGATCTTATGATTGCCTTGGGTATTTGATGATGGCTCTTTCCCTGTTCTATGCATTATACTTAACGAAGCTTCCAGACAATCACGTTGGAAATGCAACCCTCCATATCCCCAACAATTAACTTGGGTCGGTCCCCTTGAATCATATTGTGAGTTTCTAGACAAGGAGCTTTGTCCTCTTATGCCACTTCCTCTCGTGTTTCTTCCTCTATTAGCACTTCCATGAGATTTCCATGGACTTGTGTTTGATGATTCAGGAGCTATAGTATTAACTATCATGGGAGCTCTTGCACCTACTCCTCTTAGGGTAAATCTATTACCATAAGGAGGTGGTCTTGAGCTACTTCCCCTAAATAATTTTCAGGGAGTCTTTCCTGGAAATCCTGGTTGTAGAGCTTTTGTTGGCCTAGCATCCCTTTTTATTCCTAGATGCTCCTCTGCATAACGACCACATTCCACTGCCTCGGCTACTGATGATGGCTTCCACATCCTAACCGTGGCCTTGATGCGAGGATTTAACCCATATACGAAGTGCTCAACTTAACGTTCATTAGAATCTAAATAGTAAATATATTTCACAAGTTCCATAAACCTTATTTCATATTCTTCCACTATTTTGTTACCTTGGACTAACATATGAAAGGCCCCAGCTTGCTATTCTTGAAAATATGGAGGTAAGTACTTAGCGCGGAATCTTTCCTCGAACAATTCCCAGGGAACGTTATCCGTTGTGAGGTGTAATTGTTTTTCTAGATTTTCCCACAAAATCAAGACGCTTTCCTTTAACTGAAATACGACAATTTTTGTTTTTGAAGTAGAAAAGTACTCTCTTAGTGCAAAACATTTATTCATTCCTTCTGACCATGCTTTAGCACGTTCACCAGCTCATCCTCCTGAAAATTCTAAGAGTTTAATCTTCTGCAACTCCCTAGAAATATCTTCCTTTCATTGTCTATAATCAGAACCTTTGGGCTCTGCTAGATTTCTTTCTTCAAGTTGAGGTTGTTCTTCTTTAGTATGAGCTATTGGCGGCCCTTTTAATGTTTCCAATATGGCTTCCAGTGAGCGCATTATAACGATTAACTCCGATGCTGGAGCGATTGGCGTTGATGATGGTCTTGATGGTGTTGGTGATAGCGGTGGCGATGGAAATGGTGATGACGACGATGGTGGTGTTAGTGATGGCGATGCTACCCGATCACGTCGTCGTCATTGATATGTCCTTACCATCCTAGCATTACCTGGAAATACATAATAGAATTATGAAAATATGAGGTATACCTTTGGATTTAACATATATATATATATATATATATATATATATATATATATATTATATATATAATTTTTGAAATTCAAGCTCACAAACGGGTATATTTTTTGCTATTTTATCTGCTAGGCAGATCTTACTGGTACCAAGGTCAAGGAGGGTGGTCGCGAGTCCTAATGTAGGGTATTCTATCCTAATGCGCAATAATACTTATTCTAATGCATGGGTCTTTATAAACCATAGTCTTTTTCTTTTTTTTCTTTTTTCTTTTTTTAATCCTAATTATTCCAAAGTAGATACTTCAATCTATATAATAAACTAAATTTCTTTCAACTAACATTTATTAATCAATTCAAAATTATGCTATGTTATAATGATCATAATAATAATCTAATTTGAATATAATGCTCCCACATTTACATAACATAATTATTGTGAATGATTTTTTTTTAATAGTACTATTTAATTAATATAATCTACTCATCCCACTTTAAATTAAATTTTCAAAAGTTGGTGTTTTGTATGTGGCCATTAAAATTTTGATTTCAATGGACACATGACTACTTCAATAGAGAATATCATGTATAATTAAAGGTTCTTGCTGACTATTACATGTCGGTTATACAAATAAATATCATATATATTTAATATTTTAAACCATATAAAGTTTACTTATATTACTATCTTTGTCATATATATATTATATACACACATCTTTTTAAAAATTACACTTATATGTTATATCTTCTCATGACCAATATATGGCCATGTATTCAAAAATATATCCAAATTTTTATATATGTATGTATATATTTCACTTAATTCACTGCCTAACAATCTAAGGTAATTCCACTACATTCCACTAATCAAGAAATAGTATATATAATATATATTTAAATTATATGTGAGCAAATTATGTGACATTTCCATACCTGCAAAATTGTAATGTTTATTTACCATAATCCATGTCAATTGATCCATCCAACGTCAAAATCATTGAGACCATCTATCCACAATCCTTGAAATACTTTTTTTTAGAAGTACTTCATCACTATATATTTATAGTGTTGTATAGGCAATAAATTAATATTTATATTCTTTGCATGTTCAAATATGCAAATTTAATAAAATTGGCTTATCCTCAACTATCCTACATAAAATAAAAAAATAAAAATTATAATATAGATTTTAACTTAATATACACTATTTCGTATAATTTTCATGTACCCCAAATAATTTCTTTAATTTTTTTATAATAATTCTTACATTAATATTTTTACAATTATTACAATGCTAGTTGTCTGACAGACGCAAAGATTTGTGGGCGGGCAGTGATGAGATATAGCACAAAAAGGGGTTTCAAGTTCTCTCTAAAGCTCGATTTGATATTAACATTGAGACTATTATCTAAAACGTTGTCATATGACATAGCATAAAATGTTTATGGTTGTCGTTTGACATAATGCTAAACTTTAACTCTGGTGAAGCCATTTGAAAAAGGTGGGCCTTCGCATGAGAACCTTAGTGATATTCGGTCTAGGGTCTGCGAAGTGGGCCTGTCGTATAGTAATAATGAAATGAAATGATATTTTAAGGTCCACGATACTAAAAGTAGTCTATGAGACCATTAGTTCCCTTTTTTTGCTTTTCGTAATACAATCCTTTTTCGATTCGAATTGATGATGAGCTGGCCCAACCTTCCAACAATCCCCTCGCTAAAAAGACAATGCCAAGAAAATGATGCTAACATGTTCTCATAACTTTCTTTGATGTCTTTGAATGCATCACATTCCAAAATGAAATGTTTTTCCAATTCCACAACCCTAGATGTGCAAAATGTACACCCCCGTTCTTCCCAAGCTTCTTTAGGCCTTTTCCACCGTCCTGTTTCACATCGAAGTTGATATGAGTTGGTCCTTAATTGAGCAATAAGAGCCTTTTCCCTCCACGAAATGTTAGCTCCAATGAACTCTTTTTTTTGTAAATCACACGTAGGGTTGAATTCCTCAATGTAATATTTCTTCTTTCTACCCAACTCTTTTCCCCATACCTTTTTACAAAACTTCTCCATAACAAAATCCCTTGTGGGACAGGCATTGAGGTAGATATTCCATTTTTGCATCCATGTGTAGTTTTGTTTCATCCATGTTTTCTTTCTTTCACTCATGCCTTCATTGAAGATAACATTAGGCCATCTACCTACTCACATTTGCTCAATTCTTTTCAGATATCTTATGAGCTGCACCATAGCAATTGCTTCAATGGGAGTTGTTCCTGTTTCACTCAACATTATCTCATAAGGTACTGAACTTTTTATTTTGAACTTGCTCATGATCAAGTGTTTTTGGATTTTCTCAATTTGTTTCCATTTTGAGACGGGAGTGCTGCTAGCCCACAATTCACACCCATATAGCATCAATGGACAAACTAGGAGTCCAAAAAGCACTTTAATCGTTTCCAATTCCATAGCTCTACCTCTCTACATCTGTTTTGAAGAGCATATAATGCTTTTCACCCTCCTAAAATTCTCTTCTTTCTTTAGTCCTCCCAATTGAGTTTGTTATTGAAATCAATCCCAAGGTACTTGTATTCATTTACTTCTTCAAGAATGTTGTCTTCAAAGAAGAAAGTATGCTAGCTCTGCTTCCTTTTATTAGAGAAAATCATTATTTTGGTCTTGCTAGTATTGACTTGCATCCCCACTACTCTAAAAATTGCTCAAGGGCATATAAGTGCATTTGCAATCCTTGGGCCAATTTAGAAATCAATAAAATATCATCAGCAAATAAAAGAAGCTTTATCACAAACTCCCCCAGCCGAACACCATCTCCACCTTGCAGATTTAGCCACTCTTCCAATTTATCAATATATAGACCAAAAAGAGTAGGGGATAGAGGGAAACCATGCTTGACTCCAATGTCACTTCTAAAGCTTTCTGAAATACCTGTTGAGGTTCTAATTGACTTTCACTTCTTCATAAAGTCTATGGACAGCGGCTCTATAATGCACAAGAATTTCAAGTTCTTCCATTCTACACCACAACTTATCCCTAGGGGCTATGTCAAATGCTTTTTTGAAGTCAACAAAGCAGCGAAATACTTATTCATTGTCTTCCCAAACCTTTCCAACAATGTGTCTCAACGTGATACCATGATCCACTATAGAATGTTTCAGCGTAAAACCCTCTTGTCCTCTTGCCCTCTTTTCTTTTACTTCTGCCCACTTACTAATTCTGTCTTCTACCATGTTGCCAAAAAAGCTTTGCAAACAAAGGATTGATCATTATTGTTCTATAGTTGGATGGATTATTAATGCCTCCACTTTTAAAAAGGGGTATTGCTAGGCTAGTTGTCTAGTCTCTTGGGAATCTTTGCTGAATGATGTTGTTGAATATTTCCATGATGTGCGGTGCAAGAGCGTTCATTCCCCATTTTAGATACTCTGCTTGAAGTTCAACCAAGTCCTTTGCTTTTCCTTTTTTCAGCTTCTTAATTCCATTCTCCACCTCCTGTAACGTGAAGAGCTTTGAATTTGTGTTGATCTAGGGGGGCTCCGCCTTAGATTCTTTCTCATAGAGTTTCCTTGCATATTCAAACCATTGATTGGCTATAATATTATTTTTAATTTGCTTCTTCCTTGGTTGCAGTTCCTGCCAAAAAAGCTTTGGATTATTCTTGCTTAAATATATTAACTCTTCTCTCCTTGTTTGCATGAACTCATCTTTTTTCCTTTTTAGTATCTTCTTATATAACTTTACATTCATCTTCTCCTTTCTTGCCTTTTTCAAGGTTCTCCTTGCCATTTTGCATTCCTCATCAAACCAAACAGTTACAGGAAAACAATTTGATTATGATTTCCTTTTTTTTTCTCTTTTGCACATCTCAAGTGCACTTTGAGATATATTTGTTAACTTGTGACTATTGAAGCTTTTGAAACCAGTTTTCTCCTTTTGAATTAATCTCACTAACATTGTCTTGAAGATAGTAAAATTTTCTTGTGTTAGAAGAATTTTGCCCCTCGATAGTAATTGTCGAGAGCATTGGGTTTTCCTCCTATGTTGTCTTTCTTCTAACCATGATAACCTTATATAAATTGGGTTATGGTCTAATTTTAAGTCCCAAATATGCTCTTCAATACTAACTTCGTCTATCTTTTCTATCAAGTTTTGTGAACACATCACATAGTCAATGACACTTGCCCCATTGTATGTCTTGCAAGTGAAGTTCCCAGACATTTTCCATCTATCTAGACCATTGCAAATAATTAATTTGAAAGCCCCAAACAGTGTAAGCAACTGCTCTCCAAAATGATTGCTAACTTTGTCATCTTCCGAGCACCTCACCCATTGGGGATTCTCCTCTTCAGTGAGCCAAATAGGATTGTTATCCTCTTTGCCACAAAGAATGCTAGCTTGATTATTTGTTGTTCTAGCATTGAAATCTCCCACTAAAAGAACTTCTCCCTGCTGAGAGTACACGGCAATATCTTATTTTAAAGCTGCATACAGATCCTTGATGTCAAGCCCCTTATTTTTGTAAGTTTTTGAGACTTGAGGGGCAAAATAACATGCTGCAATTCTTATGTGATTCTCATTCTCTGATATTTTAAACCATAAATATTGTTTATTTGCATCTTCTTTAATTAGCTGAATGTGACAGCCTCTTTTTTCTTTCACTAAAACTAGTATTCCCCCATACCCTTTGCCATTTTCTACTACCTTGTTCCAAACTGCCAACTTCAAATAACCGTCAAACACAGGAATTTTGCAACCATCATGCTCATGAGTTTCTGTGAGACAAATTATGTCTCTACCTTCCTCAATAGGCCCTAACCCAGGTCCCCTCCTCCAAGGATAACCTCTACAATTCCTGGGTAGTATTTGTCTTCTACGAGTTTGGCACATAAGACTCAAATTTGAGTCTTTACCCCTTTTCATCCATGCTTCTCTTATTGTTTCGTCCCTATTAATGAGTTCTCTGTTTTTTCTTTACTGCCAGCTTGCTGCCCTGTTTTGCCCAGAGACCCAAACACTGCAATAATGACTTTACCATTGTACAACCATGCCCTTTTCCCTTCATTTCTTGCTGTTCTAATTTTCTCCACTTCATCCCTTCTCTCCTCTTGTTGTTTTTAGGTTAAATCTTCATCGAGGAAGAAATGTGAGCCTTTCAAGAGTTTCTTTTTGTCAAAAAGTTGGTGTTTGTCTTGTACGCTTGCCATGGTGAATTTTATGGGTCGAGGACTCTCTTCACATATCCTCCCAAACCTCCTTGCTTGGCAAATTTGCCCTTTCCAATGTAGTTTCTCTTTCAGAAAGTCTCTTGTCAAATTGAGAGTACTTTCATTCTTCCCATAATCTCTTATTCCCCTGAAAATAAAGTTTGTTTTTCTGTCCTGTCTTTCTTTATGTTCTATTTCCTGTGCTCTACGAGCACTTGCATCTTCATCTTCCTCTGTGCTTATGTAACCATTAGCGTCTTCATCTCTAGCTTTGATTTCTTTTGGACTATCTTTCCCACTGTTCCTTTTTGCCTTCTCTTTGGAAATGTCTGTTTGCTGATATACTTGTGTATCTACCTGTGTTTGTTTAGACATTATCACATCCCTGTTTGCTGTTATTAATTCTTTCATGCTTTGCCACACTATCTTCATGCTTTTCCATTCTTGTTTTGCTGTCTCTAGAGCCTCTTGTAACATTGTTACCTGTTCTTTTAAAATTCTATTACCTTCCATTAGACATCGGTTTGAAACTATGATCTCTAAAATTTTACGGTCCCTTTCCTGTTCTTTGGCTTCCAAAATCTCCAGCCTTATCCTGGCCTTCATCAGTTCTTGGACATATAGATCTGATAACCAAGTAAGAGGTGTAGATGTGGGACTGTAAATGATTGGTTCTTCTTTACTTTTGTTTCACTTATTTATTTTCTTTCTCTGGATCGGTTTTCTTCTCATTTGTCCCCATTTAAGGCGAGCAATCCTACGCCGTAAAATGCTCTCATATTGCTTTGCATTTACCCAAATCCACTTTCATGTTTTGTCTGTTGAAGCAATTTTGACTTCACCCAAATGATTTGTTTCCACCAAAATCTGAGATTTCCTTGTCATTTTTAACATTTTTACAATTTTTAGCATTGGCAACAGCTTCTTTCCCTTTCCCTTGTAGCAATTTTTCTGCAACAACATCATAGACATCTATGCTCTTTAAGTCTTTGCTCTTCTGAGCGTTTTCCATGTTCTTGGTAGACACCGCCTCTCGGCAACTCTCAGTTGTTGAAGACGGCTCTAGCAGAGTTTCTTTAAAGTGATTCTTCCTAGTTGTATTGTGCAAAGAAACTACAAAGGCCAAGGAATTGGCGAAGGATGAGGAAATTTAAGCCCATTCCATTTTGCCAAACCCGCAATGTGTTATATACCTAGGGGGGATAATATGGGGTACCAAGGGAGGTACCCAAGGTAATAATGTAATAATGGGATGGGCCATAGTAATAAACAGTGTTGATAATATCGGTATCGGGAAAATATCGGCAAGGGTCCAGAAAATATCTTATCGGCAATATCGGCGAAAATATCGGCAAAATATCGACAAATATCGGAAAGCATAAAAAATGCATAATATATTCATTTTTTTCATATTTTTAAACATATAAAGCAATAACAACATGAAATAAACACATTGGCACATAAATATGAAGAAAACACTGATATATATGATGTCAAATAGAAATGATATATCAAAG